>JAJMJR010000032.1:0-129943 GCA_030569075.1 Suzukiozyma sphagnicola
TAACACCTTCTGGTCTTAATCTAGCTAATTTTTCTTCATTTCCATTTATATTTTCTAAAGCTGTATAAATGCAATAAGCTTTTAAACCACCAGGAGCTTCGGAAGAATCTACCGCAATCAATCTTAATAAACCTTGGCCAACTCCAAATTCATTTTCAAAATCAAAAATGACTTGCAACCATTCTACTGGAGCAAGATCTTCTTTCCCTTCGTGAACAGTTTGAACCGAAATCCCATTATCATATCTATGGTCAGCCTTAGTGTTAATTTTCAAATTTTTCAATTTGAATTTACTTTGTTGAATTCTTAATGCTTCCTTAATATTTTGCAAACCATGAAATTGGTGATAATCCCAAGTTGTTGCTAAATGATCTTTCCAAGACGCATGACCCGCAACGACTGGATCTAAAAGTTTCAAGTTTTCTGCAGAAGGCTCATCATTAATTTTATTGAGAACCTCATTAAATTTATCAACCCATTCTCCTGCAATTGATAATAAATTAGCATTTTTCAACAGTTCAGGTTTTGCAACTTCTGATCCATATATATAATGAGGTGGGATATCACAATCAACTGGAGAATAAGTTAATGGTGGATTGACCATATTGGCCATTTCGATGGTTGATTTTCCATCTTTGCCAATAACGGATTTGGTCCCAAATTCAGGACTAATAGGAACTTGAGCAACATCAACTGAAGGAGCAACCATATTTAAATTTAAACTTTTTGAATTTTTATATTACCCAAAAACCAGCCTAATTGAAACTTGGAAGAAATAGATAACTTGGATTTTCATGACTTCAGTATTGATTTTATACCATGACTATGTGGGGATTTAATTTTATGAAACATTCAACAGAATGGCAGTTGGCTTGTAGATAATGGAGGAGAAGAAAAAATGGGGGAAATCGTGGAGTCGTAGTTTTGGTGTACAGTTCTTAACTCCAATGGAGTTAAGAACACTTTCTTGAAACTAGACTTTTGTGAATCACATAGAATGAACCCTGTTTGAATCATAGCCAATATATCCTACTTTGCTTGAACCACTATGTTCCAATCCTTATTTGCCAACTTCTTGCTAAAACAACTTTCCTTCTAGATTTTTGTACTATCGTTTGGAATTTAATGTTGATGGGAAAGCGGTATGTTTGTTGATACAGTGTGAACATAAAGTGTGGTGCTTTAGTGGTGCTTTAGTGGTGCTTTAGTGGTGCTTTAGAGTGGTGCTTAGTGGTGCTTGGTGGTGTTCAGCGGTTTTGGTCTGGGATAACTGTTCAATTGATCCTATATCCGATACCTTGCTAGTGAATAAATACTTCGGCGATAGTGAACCTAACCGAGAGAAACATGGAAAACGTATATACCTTAAATGATAGGCAATGGGGTATATTGCTTTTGATACATACACCTTAAATCCATCCGTTCCTCAAGTCTAACTCTTGTCTTATTGATGATTGTAAGTTGGATTAAAACCTATCGCACCTGCATAGTGAATATCCTATCAAGCTTTGGGTTGCTCATAATTAATCAGTTGTGTAACCTAGTAGAAGATAGTCAATATTGCATTAAGAAACACAATGTCCATAATTGTGAGATCCGAGTACTAATGGCATGATTATTTAATTGATGGATGAATAATGTATATCTATATTCGTTTGTGAACGAATTGCTCTATTTTTAGATTATTTGAAATAGGCGAATTTTGAATTTAAATAGAGTTTGTTCCTAAAACTGAACAAAATTGACATGTTTTCAGAGGAGTACCAAGTTTGCTAAAACAGCAAACTTGAAGAAATCTCTTCTATTCCTCTGATATATTCTGAAGAAAGGCAATTACAGCGGAATTTTTGTTTATGAGCAACTATACTGTAAAGGGATAGGAAATAACTCCCTAATACGAAATGGAATTCCATTTAAGGTACTATAACTGGTTACCAAGTGCCTACGTCTCTGAGATAATCAGCGTAGTTGTAAGGGGTAATTATCATCAATGGAATGGACCTGCAATATTGTACATAGGTGTAAGGAGTACATTTTAAAATATAGAGATTCTACTATTTTACGAGCTGCAGTTTAAAAAATGTCACTTTAACCAAGTGCATTTTGTGGCTGGTCCCTGGGCCAAGGAGTCAATGAACACGCTTGTAAAAAATACTCATTTTATGAACCAATTAGTGTAGTATTATTATATCGACAGTATCATCCATCTATTTGTAACTTACCCGAGGTATCTTTTTGTATTTATTAGTAGAGAAGTAGCAATACCTTCATGTTTATGTGCTAGGCACAGAACTTTTTTTTGTCTACTTACGTATTGTGCTGTAGAAAATAGCAGGGTTGCGTTGATAATATTACTAAAACAGCCAAATCCGCTATACGCGTGAAATGAACTTCTTAAAGCTAAGTCGAAAAAACAGCTATTTTTGATTTAATTTTGATATACCACAACCATAATTCTCCTACCATGTTAACAAAATACACAAAAATTAATCGAACAATCTATTTATCCCTATGTTTCCGCTTGTTTTAGTTAGTTAGAACAATTTCACCTTCCTCCACTGTCCCCCTTCGATCTAATGCAAGATTGATTATTTTTTTGCGAAATAAGGTTACATCCTTCATTATGTTGGTAATATAACTCAACTTGGGTAAATTAAAGCGAGTTCATACCAACTATTACCCAGATTACTGAAAAACATGGGTATATATTAATCCGACATGTCTACATTATTGGGCCCAAGGTGTTTTTACTTTCAACTTTTTTATTAGAGAGATATTCACAGCTCTATTATTCATAAGTCTATTAATTGCATAAGGTTAAACCACGATGTTCTTTGTAGTGCCACAAGTCTCTTATCAGACTCAACAAAAGTTAAAACATAATATGAATAAAAAAAAGAAAGCACTTCACCATCAAACGGAACAAAAAAACAAAGATAATATCTTGGATAATGAAACTAATACAGCTTTAGTAACAAATACAAATTTGTTGAAATCCCAAAGTAATGGCGTGGCCAATTTAGTGTCTAGTGACTGCAATTCTGTCTCATCAAATAACTCTCCAATTAAAGATGCTCAATCAATAGTGTCTGCAAATAACACACACAAGAACTCAGATACTAATTCAATAGTATCAAAAGATTCTCTTTCCTCCAAACATTCCAAAAAGTCTAAAACGCATAGAACCTTATTTAAGGGTGATTCCGCTTTAGATTATAATAACTATTCTGAATTAAATGCTATTATAAATTTCAGTTCAAAATTGGCCAAAAACAAGTCCCACAAAGATGCTTCAATAGATTCAACACCACCCAAAGTTGCAGGCTCTAGTTTACCCACACGTCCAACCCATTGTGCTTCAAATTCTATTTCTTCAGCTTTTGACTTAAAAGAGTTATCTTTGAATTTCGATGAATTTCATGAGCTCAATAATGATTATTATGATAATGATAATGATAATATCTCTACTAACTCCCAAGATAGTAAGTCCCTAACAAGAGTTTATTCCAATTTAAGTTCAATATTTTCTACCAAGGATATTGGATCAAATACTGCTTCTGCTAAAAGTATCCAAAGTGCCGATTCTAATTCTAGAAAGGGTAGGAGTTCAAAGTTTAATATATTTCTAAGGTAAATTGCATTCGGCTCTAGATGCAATTATTTACCGTCAATATGTTTATGTATAATTTTATTAATTTAGTATTAAATTTGTTGCTTTATATTGAACCCCCTTGTAATCCTGAAAATTGAAATACTTAAAAAATCTAATGTACCCCAGCTAGTATTAGCATTTTATTTCTTAACAAACTATTGAAAACACCGATAAACCAACACTAACAAACGGTAATTGAGCTTATCGTTCCATTTGAATCAATTATTTCGAATATACATCGATCAAACCCATATAACTTTGATTGACCCCAAGTTTTAACTTTCACCTCCAGTGAGCTTATTGATTGTTGGCTACCTTGGCTAAATATGACATCTTTTGGTACATTAATAATGTCTAAATCGTTATCCACAAATTCTGTTTCGTTTCTATTTAGAATAACTGGATTTAATTTTTGTAAAGCTTCAGGCATATCTTTAAAAGTCATTGACGAATTAAAAGAGAGATTCTTGTTATAGATTTCCCAATTGCAGCGATTCCATTTCATAAAATTTAACGATTCACAAATTCCACCATTATGAAGAATTATCTTTTTTATTGTTGTTTTGTTTTGCACTTTATTATTTTCACCATTTAAATCGTAGAGGATATCAATTCCATATTTATAATAATTGTGAAATTTGTAGTGGCCAATATCATTTTCTTGACATTGCTTTTGTTGCATCAATTGAAAGTCTTTTGAATGCTTATGAATTAACAAACGCGAATCAAACTTATTAAAATAATCATCTGGGGGACCCAATATGTTTAATACTTGCTGTTGCGTCGTTTCACCTAATATCAATTGTTTAGTAAAATGTTGAAATATAATAGAAATTTCACTCTTGTCTAGATTGATTTTCAATTTCTGAATTTTTTCGTGATTGACTCCAATGTTTAAATTATCGAGACTGAATTCCGACCAAGTATCACCTTTAAATAACGCAATTGAATCACATAATATATCCTCATCCAAATTCAATAACAGAGATAATATGGCTTGTTTATCAAGATTTGCCACTTGTTCCCTTAAATCGTTAGCTATTTTAAATTTAAATGATATTCCAGGATAAGAGATGATGTACGAATCATCGTATAAATCACCAGGATAAGTCGGACCAAAGATTTTATTATATATCGACTTAAGAGACGGCCCCAAACAATCGAACGACTCAGCCAAAGAATTATCAGAAACCAAACTTGACGATGAGTTCTTAGAAGAACAATCTGAAGACGCTTTTGCTTGAATCTCATTTAAGTTTATCCCATTGTAAATCAATTGCAAAGGCGCCGGCTTCGAATCGCTGACTCCTAACAACTCAATCAAAACAAGTACCTGATGGTGGTGATTCAGGAAAGTGAGCCTGATACCAACCTGTACAACATCTACTACAATTGGTACATTCAAAAAACTACTTTCAGAATAATTGATCCGTAACTTATACTTATACTTAGCCAATTGGGTAGTGACTTCGTACAACGAAGCCCCCAACTTGACTATATTTCCCAATCCTTCGCCAGGATCGATGCTGCTCTCGTAAAACATTACCACCAAGATTAGAACAAGAGATACAATTATAAATACTTCTGTAGCAGCTTTCTAGTCTTATCGCAAGTAACGTGTGCCACTATATGAAGGAGTCATTTTATTTATTACATGCGATAAGCGTACCTGAGTTGCTGATAGTATGAATGCAGGAGATTGGTTTCATGAAGTTGAACAAGAATCTTTAAAGGAGTCTTAATGTTTGTGAACTGGATAGTTATTGGCAGTTCACTGAGTTAATTGAATTCTTTTACTTTCTTGGAAGAAGGTTTTTGTTACTCGAAATCTTTATGTTCATGTCTTTTGAGTCTATATATACATATATACTATGCAATGCGATTTGATTATATTAGAAATGTAAATGTCCTCATATCACTGTAGTGTGTTTATTCTTGTGTTGAATCAAATTGACTGATTAGCTTAGAATGTCACCAAGAGAAATTTTCGATCTTGTTGGTTCCGCTTTAAGCAAAATGGCAGATTCTTCGCTCAGGATGTTGCTATTCTGTAGTAATTTCATATCATTTTCATGCTGGTACTCTCTAGGAGTTGTTAAACTTATGGAGGTGATATTCGTTACGCGGTCGTTTTCATCAATTATCCCATAAAAGTTTCCATCCAATGGTTTGTTCAACATATCAATAAATTCTTCCACGGGGGATCCCTCAATAGGCTCTTCATTCTCATTATGGAAACATTTCTGACAAATGTATTGTTTAATATCTTCGTTTTCCATCCACCAAATTGGTGATATGCTCGATCGACATTTACTACACGAAATATCTTCTGCTTCAATCTTATGTTTGTTATGAGAAATTTGACTAATAGCATTCAACAGCTCAAAATATTTTATCGAACGGAATTGTGGCCCACTAAATTTAATAACGTTATTCTTGCAAAGATCTTCTAAAAACAATTGAATAATTGGTTTCAAATCTTCTTTTTGGTTAATTCGTTTTCCAAGAGTTCTAAACGAATGCAACTTGTTAGAACTATGTTGAGAGCAAACCAAAGAAGGTTGCAACATTCCCACTTCTTCCTTCACCTGAATGGTTTTGAAATCTTTATCACTTGCTTTCAATTTAAACCCTAGTTGGAAATTTTCAGTCTCTTGAGCACATTTGGGATGGAAAAAACTATCACAATGGTCACATTTAATCAAGGAGCCATTAAAAGTCTTGCAAATACCACACATTTGACTATGGTTTTTTAAATATACCCTGGAAACTGATTCAATTGCAATTATTTTGTTCATTAGTTCAATTTTCCTGTTGAAAAGGTCATCTTTTGTTAATTTCTTTGGCTGTGGTGTATGATATACAGATTTAAATCCAACCAAATCATAACTGAATATGGCACAAACTAAATGACACCATTTTCCAGTTTCGTTAATTGGCTTAAAAAAATCAGACGTTTCTGATTGTGCCAGAAAAGCTGTGTAACACAAAGAACAAGAGTAATCTTTGGAATGCAACTGTTTTAGCTCATTCACACAAATTTCACATAGCCATTCTGAAATAGGTCTTACTATTTTATCTGGAATCGAAATTCCAACACATGAACTGTGTACATTGACTCCACAACCAGTACATAGCAATAATTTATTATTTTCACTATTCTCCAAACAAACAGAACAACTTTTAGTAATAATTGAGAACGGAGACTCGGATTTCCTCTGAACTGGGGCACTCACTCTTTCTGATAGTTGTAAAAATTTTGTTATTTCCTTCTCTCTATGACTTGTGATGAGTTGCACAAAATTTCCTTCAATTATGAATCTTTCAGGATCTAATAATTGAGTAGGAGATGGGGTAACGTAATTTGTGTTCAAAAATTGGTCAACAATGCTGTGTACATTTGCCAGCTTCTTTTGCTTCTTAGAAGAAGGCTCGATGACTTCACCAGCAATTTCCACACTTTGCAAGTTGGGTTGAGGTTCCTCTTTGGCAGTTTTCTTCTGTGCTTTAGATTTAGCCTGTTCCCCCTTTTCTGCTTTTGGTTTCTGTTTTTCTTTTGCTTTTGGTCTTTCTTTCTGTTTGTTCTTAACCTTGTCTACCAACTTCTCGTTCAACCTTTCAATAATCTTTTCAGGTGCCTTGGTCCTTGGTTTTGCTCGTTCATTTTTTACTTTAGTCGGAACTTTAAGTACCTTACCCTTGTTGATAGGAGTTGTTGGAATAGACTTTGAAGGTTTTTCTGCCTTTATAGTAACCTTTTTTATTCTGGAAGATTTTAAGTTTTCATCGGGTGTTATTGATCTCTTCTTGTATTCTCTTTTTGGTGGAACAGCCACTGCGGCATTAGATTCGACCTCCTTTTTGACTCTCTTAGCTGGTTTCTTTACTTCATTTAAGATCCTTGAACTGTCTAATGCAATTACATCTTCTTCCTCTGGAATTAAATCATACGAAACAACACCGCCTCTAGACTCGGCTTCAAGCAATATCATTTCTGTGTCTTTTAGTAATTCTGCTTCAACCTTTTTCTTCCAACCAGTAGATTTTGTGGTTTTCTTCTCCACTTCTTCAGGAGACTCCCATTCAACAGCATATCTTCTCCATAATCTAGCACATCTAAAGCATAGAGCAACAACTAGGTTTCTTCTTTCCCCAGTTTCAGATTTTTCTTCTGTATTTGCATCATGGCCAGTAATTCGGAACCATCTAGACGATTTGCGTGCATCGCAATGTTTGCATGAAAACCTCTTATCAAATTCAACAATCTTTTCATCTTCATACGAAGAGTCATCATCAGGGTTAGCCAATATGTCTATAGCAGGGATATTAATGTGGGAATCAGCTTTTGCTTCGTCCTTCACATTCTGCAATTTCTTATGACGTCTTCCTTCAAAGTTTCCCCAAATTAGCTTCCCATTTTTAGATTTTTTCCAAAGATAATAAAACCTTACAACCATTGCACTTGTTTGCGATTTCACTAGTTTAGCTACTGGGTGTAGTTCACTTCCAAACTTTTTGACTCCATTTTCAAATCTTTTAACTTCTTCTCGATTAAATACTGGTTCCCGCAATGATTTCTTAGAAAATTTTGAAACTTGTTCGAAAGCTGAATTAGCATCTCCTTTATTCTTTAGATATGCGAAAAGTACAGCATCAACAAAGTTCGGCGAGTTTGCAGATATGTCTAGTTTTTTAGCTATTCCTGAACTTTGTTCGATATATGAATCTAAATTTGCAAAATTATTTTCTATGTCACTTTCTGAGTTCTTCCATAATAAAGTACTTGTTATACCTTCTCCATCATCAACTCCTCTTTCGATATATCCTTTTGGTCTTGGCTGCAACCATGGCGGATATTCTTTAACGGGAACTTCCAAAAATTCTTTTGGAACTTCAAGCTTCTTCAAAGCATCTTCGTCGCTCGATTTCTTCTTCTTAACGACTGGAACTTTTTTCTTCGAGTTCTTTTCAATATCGTAGTAAACAATAGGATGGTCTTCAAATTCTGGCACATTTGTAGCTTGATGCTTTGCACCTAATCGTGTAGATGCCCGAGGATAAGGATTTCTATCTTCAAGATCAACCCCATCTTCTAATCTGGCATGCATTCCTAAATACCTCATGCACCATTCTTCCTTTAATCTCCTATCAAATAATGTTAATTCTTTGTCATTCTTTAAGAAATCCATAGCCATAATTTCATAATTTGGTAATTGTTGGCTCTCATATTCCTCTTCTTCATCCTGTGAAGAACTAGTAGATTGATTTACCGACGTGTTCGAAAAGGTATCATCCATAGCAGGTGAATTTAAAGCACTTAATTCTGTAGTTAATTCCCTCTCATTGGAAGATTTATTATCATGTGAAAGCATGACGATTCGTTTACTTTGGTATTCGATTTCTTGCTCTTTTGTACAAAGAGCACAAGCCCAAGAGAACCCTCTACTTGGTTTTTTCAATAACGGCGGCTCCAAACAGAACATATGGTAGAATTTCTTGCAAACAACACAATTAATTGTATCTTGAGGTGAATCACACCATAGTCCACATTTTTCGCAATTACAAGAACTTGACCCAAAAGTACTAATTAAGCTCTTGGCTCTTTGACTTTCGACAAATATGAACTCAAATCTTTTGTTTAATGCGGTCAAGAAGTTTTTACTTTTGCAACTGTCTGAATCGGCATATTGTAGTAAATCGTCCGTCAGAAGGATATCATAGAATTTGATCATATACCTATCAAATAATTTATCGAAATAGAAGCAATCGGGTTGTTGAGAATATATTTCCAAAACTGTCAACGAGTTAGAAGGACTGGTGGCCCTTTTCACATTATTTTTCTTTTCATTTGTTTCTCGTAACCTTTCAAACTCATTCTCAATATCTTGCTTATGCCTCACAGTAATTATTCCTCTGTAACTAATAAACGGGCAGGTATCGGAATGCATCGATGCAAATAACAACCTAGAGTCATTAGTTGATTTAGATATGTCTCTTGGTCTATAGAACCATTGAATCTGAAACATGAAATCGCTGGCGTCTACGATTGCATCTGATTTCTTATCAAGTTTCTTTTTTGAAGTAAATCCCATGATTCTTCCAACATAATAAGGTTCACCGGGAGGCTCACTAATCATGTAAATATAGTCACCTTTCCGTAAATAAAAAATTTGCTTCGATTTTTTAATTGAAGAAACCCTTGTTTCTGCAACATGATTCGGACAATACAATGTCTGGGTTGAAAGATCGATATAAGCGTCTGTCAAATCCAACCTGTTGGAAAAGTAATCTTGGCGGCTGGCAGGAGGCTGCCAATTATAAGGAATTACGATTTTCGGGTCTGATTTCGAAATGGTTGTAGGTTGAGTTTTCTTGGGAGATTTCTTTCTTGGAGAAGACGACACGGATGGTGCAAGGGAATTGCTTTGAACAGTAGCGTCGTCTTCGAAATGGCTCTCCTCTAGAGTATCGTTATACGATTTATTTGCCGTGGCTCTCCTTTTAGGTCTTGCTAACGACATAGTGAAAGTGAAATTTCCCAATTTTCAAGATTTCTCGATTTTAAAAACAATTTCAGATAGTTCAAATATGATAGATTAACGTAGTATGTTTTAAATCTATGGTCGACTTAGAAAAAAATGGTGATAAACTCCAATTACGGAATAGCGAATAAATGAAATCTAAAAATTTATGAGATTGTGAGATTTTTCACTTTACACAAATGTTGAAGTAACCAAATCCAAATTACCGTGGAATGTGGTGATTAAACCGAAATCCGATTACAACTACCATTTCCGCTCCTGGTTTCGAAATTTCATCGCCTTACTGACTTTATGGTACCAGCTGGTTCTACAGATACCTCGATATTAGTGGAAATTAGAATTATGCTATATGGCTACATAAGGTGGAATATAGATATTAGTAGACTTCTCCAAAACACTTTCATAACCATTGAAAGTGGCTACGGGCTGCCAAGGGTATTTCCAGGAGATGGTGCCATTCGTCAGCCCTGCGCCATGATTGAATCCATTAGTAAATTACAGTGATAAATTAGCTACTTTGAATGATAACTCACTGCAAGTGGTGAATTCTCTCTTGTATCCCTTCTTGTATCCCTTCTTGTATTCCTTTTTCAGTTTAGCTTTAGAGCAATCCCTGGCACTTGTAGGACTAACCTTGTAGTATAGGATTTTGTCGCACCACTAAATCACTTGTGATCCCCAGCGAGGCTCGTGGGTAATGAAATTGATTAATCCTTGACACCAACTAACTTAATAGTGCCGATTCAATCTCCTCTATTTCGTCGATACTAGCGGCATTCTGCAACCTTAATAATAAGCTCTTTCTCTGTTGCTCTGAGAGTTTGGATGCGACTTGTTTAGACATGGAGAAAGTTGGTGCTTCCACGGATTTGTTCAAAAGCGACAAGGCAAATTCGTTCAAGTTGTCTCTATCAATGCCAAATAAGTTTTCTGCTTCATTTTTTTCGGCAGGTTTTACTTTATTGAAATCCAATACTTTCAACGACGGGATCAACCAGATCAAAAACAACCGATAGTTGGGGATTTTACAAATGGGATTATTCATTAAACATAAAGTGTGCAACTTTAGAAATTTCTTCAAGTTAATATCTACTTTATTGATATTGTTATTGATCAAAGACAACGATTCAAGGTGACTATTGGGCAACAAGTCCGCGCTTATCTTTGTAATGTTATTATTCCCCAATAGTAATACTTGTAAGTTCTTGAAGTTGTCGGGAATGCCATCTACCTCTCTAATATCGTTATTAGTCAAATCTATCACACTGAACTTGTCTTGTGTGATAGATAAATTTTCGATGTAGGGGATTTGCAAATTCCGTAGTTGTAACGTTAGCTTACCTTCGCAATTGACTATGATCGGTGCTTCATTGAACACTTGCAACGTTAACTTCATCCTGATACATTACTGACTATTCGTTACTTTCCAATCACTTTGAAATCATCGCCAAATAGAAACTCCGGGTAAGTCCTTCTGCGAATAGTGTAAATATGCAAACATTTACTTTTCAAAAGTATTTGCAGCCACCGCAACAACATGAGTGACAATTCCACAAAACCAGCAAAAAACAGATAGAATATAGCAGATAACAGCAGTTTATTGTTAGCTATTGAATCCACAATTTATTACCAAATTCACATTGATTTGCCCAACTTATCCACGTATACTGCTGAACTAGTGGGTTAATAGTATTGTGCTTGTATTGGCGCAAACTATTTCGTAGAAAATACAAACAGAATCAGGAGGAACAACATAATACTTACCCTGGTTAGTCCTTGTCTTTACCATCTGTGGTGCCTCATTAAACTGTCTGTCTTGCGTTTCCGTATTGGAGAGAATAGCACAATAGTGAGCAAGGCTATTTCGCCACAAATTTCTAAAATTGCTACATTTTTCAGCTACAATCTCCCTTAACCTACAGCAGTCTTCAATCTGGTTATTCTTGTCTTCAACATGAAAACAATATCAATTCAGTCCGTTTTATTGCTAACGACGAAAACATGTCCGGGTAACACTATTCCCAGCGTCTTAAATCTACCAATAACGAAGCAATTTTCAATTTAAAACCGCCAACAAACACGAAAATAACCAACCAACCCCTTCATACTTCTACCAAATTGGAATTTCAACTGATTTTCCCAAAAATTTCACTTTCTTAACTTCGTCAGGTTCCCATTCAAATTTCGCGACTTACAATTTGCTAGTAATTCCATTAACCTACGCCAGGACAATGATAGAGTTGGAACAAAGGGATATACCTAAGATCCCAGGGTCGAAGTTAGATAGAAATGATACCCACGAGCTACAATTAATGGTTGCCGACTTGTTGGGGCGAAGAAATCCGGGGTTTCCAGGGTCCCAGCCCATATCCTTCGAGCGGAAACATTTACATGAAACGTTAATGAAGAAGGATTATTTTGTATGTGAAAAGTCGGACGGTTTGCGTTGTTTGTTGTTTATAATACACCACGCTGAAAATGGGGAAGGGGTCTTTTTGATTACTCGTGAAAATGAATATTATCATGTTCCTAATATTCACTTTCCATTGACGAAAAACGAAACGGAACAAGAGCCAAGTTTCCATCACGGGACATTATTGGACGGGGAATTGGTTTTGGAGAATAAAAACGTTAGTGAACCATTCCTTAGGTACTGTATCTTTGATGCGTTGGTGATAAATGGGAAATTAATAGTTGACCGTCCTTTACCGAAGAGATTGGGTTATATCACTGAACAAGTGATGAAACCTTTTGATAAATATAAAATGTTGAATCCTAAAATCGTCAATTCTGCGGAATTTCCATTCAAAGTGTCCTTTAAAATGATGAGACAATCTTATCATGCCGACGATGTACTAAATAAGCAAAGTCAATTATTTCACGAATCTGATGGTTTAATTTATACATGCGCAGAAACACCGTACGTATTTGGTACCGATTCCACTTTGTTGAAATGGAAACCTGCTGAAGAAAACACCATTGACTACAAGATAGAGTTTATTTTCAATAAGGTTCAAGATCCAGAAAAGGATGAAAAAGACCCAGATTCAACGTATATTGATTATGACAGCAAACCCAATGCAATCAAGTTAAAAGTTTGGGAAGGGGGCCAAGTCCACACCGATTTTGCTAAGTTGGAATTAAAAGATTCTGATTGGGAAAGACTTAAGGCTCTAGAGCAGCCGTTACAAGGCAGAATCGTTGAATGTAGACAAAGTGTCAAACCCGGATTTTGGGAAATGCTAAGATTCAGGAATGATAAGTCAAACGGTAACCATATTTCTGTAGTGGAAAAAATCTTAATCAGTATACAAGACGGTGTTAGAGAGCAAGAAGTGGTTGACTCTTGTCGTATTATAGCCAAAGCTTGGAAAGAACGAGAAAAAGACCGCACTTTGGCAGCACATACTAAACCAGCAGCATCGCAATTACCTCCACAGCATCAGGCACCACTGCAAAAGATTTCTCATCATGTGTCCGATGAAGGAAGTGCGTTCGAAGGTCCACCGAGCAAAAGGGCCAAAGTTGAATCGAATGGTGACAATGATGAAGGGTTTGATATTCCTGCTTATGAAGATAGCGACGTTGAAGATTAGTGTAGGAGTGTAAGATAGATAAAATTGTACGATAGTAATGATACATATGTAACGCTATAAATATAAAGAAAGCTATATTGAATGATTATTATACAGTTTATACAAGTATACAAAGGTATCATATTATGTCATACGAATGGCAAATTAATTGATTATATGAATGGTATGACAACTCGTCTCTGTGCGTACCAAGTAATCTTCTACTTTATAGGCTGAAGTTGGTAGAGCATGGTTATTAGGTTATGAAGACTCCGTTTGAACTATTAACGTTCAAGATTAATGTTATTTCCAAATTTGGTATATAAATGCTTCTTCAACTCGGCCAATTTGCTATCAATTTGCGAGATCTTGTCGTTGATCTGTACTACTTTAATATTCAATTGGTCGTTTTCTACTTCTATTCTTTTAATAGCAGAAGATACTTTAATCAACATGAAACAATCACCTAATTTATAGTTGACCTTGTCGTCTTCGTCTAATAACTCAATCTCTAAACCTAAATCGTCAAAGTATTCTTGCTCTTTTTCATAGTTGTGTAAATCCTGACTTAATTCGTCTCGTTGGTTTATTAACGAGGAAAACTGGTTGATTTGCTGTTGATCTTGCCAGTTAACCTCGGTGGCTGTATTCTTTTGTCCTTGCGGTAAGAGTTCCATTTGTAGTTGATGGTGAAGGTGAATGGTTAAATGAAGAAATAAGCTAAATAGCTGAAAAATACGGTAGCGCTGTTTCAACCACTATTCGAAATGAAAATATGGTAGCGCCGAGGTTCCGGTATCAACTAAATCGTTTACAAATGAACCTGGTGGAGTGGAAAACGTGTTTAGAGTGGATAGACGTCCATGGTGAAATTGCAGACAGTTACTTCTTGTAACTTGCCGCACACCATCGCTGAAATGCTAATACGTCATTGACTACACAATCGCACCTCAGCATCCATACACAGATTTCTAGCCTATTCCAACCCCTGACCAAATCTAGTTAGTAGGAAGAGAAGAAGAGAACTTCTACCACCTTTCTTCTATGCAATTGTCAATTACACATTCCTATTTTGTTCCCTTCCCTTCCCTTCCTTTCTCTTCCCAGGTGCCAATCGACTGCACACCAACAATTGCAAGGGCTACACACGTCGCATTTCTTTCTCTTATAGGACACAAAAATATTGGCAAAAATAAAATTATTTAACGCAGGATTGCCACTAATTGGGATAAATACCCGCAAAAGAGGAGATATCACCGATTTTACGCTTTCAATTGACGGTAGCAGAATTGCTTCAAGTTTCAATTCTGCTAACGTCAAGTAACAGAGATAAGTGATGCTGATAAAGCGGAGAATGTCTAAACCTTGTAAATTTGTCTCCATGTCGTTTGTATAGCATATAATTGGCTCTACTATATATATGTCGCAAACTGCTTATCTTTGCAAATTTATTTATTAATCATTACATAGCGGTAAAGTTGCAGCAATCTTCGATTAAGTTTTTCTGTGTTTTCGTTTGTTGGTTTCTTTGAACAGTTTTCTCAACTTGGTCATTTGTAAACTGAGTTTTTTTTTGGTGTAACTTGTTTCTCCTGTATTATTTAAACTATCATCTAAATCGTGTTTATGCCATCGAAAGTCAATCCTGAAGACTATAAATTAAAGTTATTGTCGGATTATCCAACTATTGAGTTTACCAGGTTGCAAAACTCGCATGCTTGGAAAGGAGCTTTGCTGACGGAAGACTACTTGACTAGAGAGTTGGTTCTAAGCAAGGCTAAAATCACTTCCTCCAAAACTAACCGGTTATTGGTGTTTTGCTTAACTAGCCAAGACGACGATACTCCATTGGCAAGCATAGAACTCCTCGTGAGAAAAGCGTGGAGATACGACTATGAAACAAATACTGCTGATAAAATAAATGAAATAGAAGATCCCCAAGTGTCGCGTTGTAAGGTGTTATCTGGGTGTATTGGTGGAGTCTTCACCTACCCTGAAAACAGAGGTAAAGGGCTTGCAAAAATTATGGTTGATTTATTAATTGAAAAATGTCATACTGATAATATAATTAATGATGGTTACATATTTTTATATTCCGAAGTTGGAGAATATTACGCCAAATCTGGATTCAAATCACATCCAATTCCATTAATTAACATTTTACCCAGCGCAAATCGTTTTGAGACTAGTAATAAAGTGGAATTTATCAAATACCATCAATTTGAATCTTATTTGAAAATATTTGCCAATCAATTCAATGCTAATTTGATTAATAAAGTCAAATTAGACAAAAAATCAAGAGTTTCCATCTCTCCAACTAGTGATTTGGTCGATTGGTTTCATTTAAGAGCTAAATATATTAGTAACAAATTACATTATAAAAATCAAGATTTTGATTTTGTTAACTCAAATTACGATGAAATAATTCATCACTTTGATGACATAAAACCAGAAAATTTTGGATTAAAATTAATTGATTCCCAAGGCGAAATGATGGGATTTATCATTTGGACTCAAGATTGGAAAATTGAAGATAAATCTTCTTATTTTACCATTTTAAAGATAGTTGTCCTCAACGGATTTGATTATAATTCAACTTGTATTGAATTGTTAAAATCTTTACAAAATCACATCTTAGATTGTAATGAAAATATCAATAAAATTGTTTTGTGGGAATCAGAAATAAATCAAGATGTTAAAACCTTTTTATCATCAAGTTGGAAGGCTAAAACTGGTTTAGAAAACTCTTCAAGATCAGCTATATTTTTCACTAATGAAGGGGACCATAATAAATTATTAGAAGGTGATTTAATTTGGGAAGGTAATGATAAATTGCCATGGTTTTAAGCTCCATAATTGTTCTTCTCAATATAATTAATATCAACCGTCATTCTCCTCGTTTATTGCATTTTTTTAATATATATTAAACAATTCTACTACGTGTTTACTTTAAACCTATTGCATTACTTCTTTTTACCAAATTTTGAATAATAAACGTCATAATAAGACCAAATATTCCAAGAATGGCGGTATAAACGAACCCAATGAAATATTGAGGTTTGTCATTAGTATTCCACACATAAATTGGAACAATGCTACCTACAACATATGCAAATGTATTAGTAGCAAAAACTGCCAAACTTCTTAAGGAATTGTCTGCAACCAAGGTATGGTTCAACCAAGAAAATATTTGTGGTTGTCCCCAAGTAGTTGGGATTGAAATTAATCCATAACTTAGCCAATGTAGCCATAACGGTAAATCCCAATAACTCAAAAGTGAACAACCCACAACTATCATTAGGAAATAAATACTGATGAAGGCATAATTTAGTTGACCTCCAGATTTATCATTTATATGACCCACAATCATCGCTAGAATCATACCAATAATATGAAATATTGAAGGAATTAGATTGTAATACCGAGAGTTCAAATCTAAATCCATCTTAATCCAACTTTGTAAGGTTGGTTGACTACTGGCATGGCAAGAGTTGTTAAAAGCCCAAAATAGTAATGGAAATAAGAATATTTCCCATCTAGCAAAAGATTTATTATAATAGGTGATATTTGATACATCAGCACCTATGGATTTTCTTCTTTCGATTGCAATAATTTTATCTTTATCAGACCAATACCAATTATCAGTTAGTTGAGGTAGATTTGGAATGGCAATCATTGAATATAACGCTATGGGGATACTGATAAAAGCATCCAATAAGAAATTTATTTTAAATGGTGGGATGTTGTCAAAATTGACTAACTCAATGATTACTTGTTGTAAAGGTCCAGCAATTACCGAAGCTGAAACTGAACTTAAGGATAATAAAGTTGCTCTCTTGTGCAATTCTTTGGAATTGTACCAACTTCCAAGTAAGAATTCCAAAATAATGAACAACGGTGCTTCAAACAATGCAAGCAAGAATCTTAAAACATAAAAGCTATGAAGCGAATTACAATTGAATTGCAATATATCAATCAAGCACCAAACTAATTGAATTGTGGCAATGAAATAACGGAAATTTATCAAATTATGTTGCATTAGGTAATTGGTAACGATTTGACCCAAGATATAGCCAACTGAAGAAATAGACAATAAATAATTGAATTGATTATTTTCCATATCAAAATGCTTATCCATACCATTATTATAACTTAAAGATAAGTTAGCTTGATTCAAGGATTTGGCGAAATAAGACAACATGGCCGATGTCATTAGAAACCAATCTAACTTTTTGAGAAACCTTGATGATTCAAGCGATTCAATGGTAACTTTGTCACCTTCTTCAATACTACGATAATCCATGAATGAATGCGATGGTCAAACTATCACGACCATTATAAAATTGTAACCCGTTGTATATTAGATGATTTGTTATCAACAGTGGCTGCGAAATATCGAATGTGTGGCACTTTTTGCAGCCATTTGCTTAACTATACTCTACAACCATTTTCAAGTCAGCAAACGACTTCTTTGTTGATTTACTACCAAACAGACGCCATTACAATATTATACTGCTCCATTCGAGGACTTTTTGGGGTAACTCTAGAGAGGATGGGTCAATTGTGAAATATAGTGGAACTGGTTCAGAATGAGCAATACAATCACAGGAATGAAATATAGCTAAGTGTATGGTACAGTTGAATCTTAGCAAACAATCATTTCGTCACTATGCAGTGTACTTTGGTTGATTGTGAAATGATAATATATTTCCACACAAGTTCGATTAGACTTCCACTATAACTAGAATCAGTAAATCCATACTACTTGAGGTTCATCCTTCAAAATTTCTCATTTCAAAGCTTTTTTTACAGTGTAAGTAACATGTGAAACCGGATCAAAGAATTTATAGCAACAGTGATTCCTACAAATGTCCTCGTACAGCGTCTCCCATCATCCCACAAACACTTCGGGACCCTTGGTATTTTTGGAACATACCTCGTAATTATGTATTAGGTAATATATTATGTAAGGCTTGATGGCAACAACGTCATCGCCTTGCCGCAAATACCGTTTGTTGATCATCATAAAAGATATCACGTGTAAAGCTTCAAATTGATTGAAATTCAAAGCAAATCTGGTAATCGGAAATAATTGATAACTTCAGCAACAAAATGGTTAAGGAGACGACTTATTATGATATATTGGAGGTTGAAGTTACCGCTACCGAAGTTGAATTGAAAAAAGCTTACAGAAAACAGGCGATCAAATTGCATCCTGATAAGAATGGGAATGATCCTAAAGCAGCAGAGAAATTTCAAGAATTGGGGGAAGCTTACGGTATATTACAGGATGCCGACACTCGGGCGGTATATGATGAGTTTGGTGTTGATGGTATGAAGCTGCAAGGTGCTGAAGGCGCTGCAGACATAGATCCCACCGAGTTTATGTCCATGGTTTTCGGTGGTGAAGGATTTAATGATTGGATTGGTGAATTATCCATGATTTCTGATTTGAGCAAAACTGCCGAGATTTTAGAAGAAAAGGAGGAAGTCAATGATCCTGTGGCTAATATTGATGGCAAAGTATCTGATTTGATTATTTCCGAAAATGACAATTTACAGAGTAATACTGCTAGTAAACCTCAAGTTAACGAATTGACATCAGAATCAATAAAGAAGAAGAAGAAACAAAAGATTTCCAGAGAACAAAGAGAAAAAATGGACCAATTGCACGAAAAATTGAAATTGGAAAAGCAGAAGAGAGTCGATGATTTAGCAGCTTTATTGATTAGTAGAATTGATAAATACTTGTCGTCAAACTCCAATGCAGATGCCATGAAGTTATTTAATAGTAAACTTCATCAAGAATTTGAAGATTTAAAAATCGAAAGTTTTGGGATTCAAATGTTACACTTAATTGGTACTATTTATGTAAACCAATCGCACGCAACATCCAGATCATTAAAAACATTTGGCGTTTCAAAGATTTATTCTAGCGTTAAGTCAAAATCAAATACGGTGAAAACTGGATTTTCTATTTTAAAAACTGCCCTCGATGCGCAAGCTGCGGTGGAGGAAATGGTTAAACAACAAGAACAGTTACAAGCTACGCAAGATGCGGGAGGAGAAATTTCTGAAGCGGATAAATACCACCAGATGGAAATGGAAAGAATGATTACAGGGAAATTTTTGGCTACAGCTTGGGCTTCAACCAAATTCGAAATTACGGGAGTCTTGAATAAAGTGTGCGACAAAGTGTTAAACGATAAAACGTTATCTAAAAAGCAAAGACTTGCAAGAGCCGAAGCCGTATTATACCTTGGTAAGCAAATGTCCGAAGTTAGACGGACGGCAGAAGAAGATGAAGAAGCAAGAATTTTCGAAGAAATGATGGCCGAAGCTACTGCCAAGAAGTCAAAGAAGAGTTCTAACCGTTTTGATGACGCTAAACTAGCAGAGTTTCTAAATGAACATACAGATTCTGAAACGTCTCTGGAAGCAAATCAAAAAAATTAGAATAATCTGAAACAATAGGAAATATTGGCGCAGCGTTTCAAAAAATTTACAAATTTTATTTGAAATCATACATATATCGATCTCTCTTGACCATTTAGTATCATATATACTCGATTTACCTAAGAAATCACCCATTAATTGAATAAGTTATATCAAACCCCTGTAAATCGGTGTGCGTATAGTCATGTAGCCCTTTGCTCACAAAAAGTGTAAGAAAAGTTGAAACAGCCAAAGAAATATTATTCAAACCTGACAAAATTCGCCATGCCAAGCCCAAAGGATGTTTTGAAGTTGTATAGACAATTATTGCAAACAAGCAACAAGTTTGATAACTATAATTTTAGAGAATGGGCCAAGAGAAAAGTTGTGTTTGAGTTCAAATCAAATAAGGGATTAGTCGAGGACGGCGATATTACCAAGTTTTTTAATGCTGGAATCTCCGGATTGAGCCAACTTAAAAGACAAACTACTATTTCTCAAATGTATACCTTCGACAAATTGGTTGTTGAGCCATTAAAAAGTCATCATCATTGAAGAAAAAGAAACTACAGCTTTTTGTAATCAGCCAAAGTCATATTTTGGTTTTATTGAGTTTCCAATGTCCAAGTGTGCTCCATGACGGTGTGAGATGTCTGCCGAAAGTTCCTAGTTGACCTAGATTTACTACACACTGGTTTCATCAAATCTGTTTGACATTTACTCCTGTTGTATATAGTATACAGTTTTCCTTTGAAGGAATATAAGTTCGTAAGATTTAATCATTGAATGAATGTTCAAGATCATATGTAGTTTCCTGTTGTCATAACCGACTGGTTTGATAACGGATATTGGTAGGGTGGTTATTCACTAATCAAAAAAAAAAATCAACGACCTCGGTGAGGATCGAACTCACGATCTTGAGATTAACAGTCTCACGCCTTAGCCAGCTTGGCCACGAAGTCATATTCATATTCTTGTCATTCTTTTATATTAGTGATACATTCATTTTTGAAAATTTTAGTTTGCGAGGTCAGCTCTGTTTATTGCTCTTGTTTAAATAAGGCTACTAGAACTACACCACTATTTAGGATTACGAGGAGACATCAATAAATTCAATTTAAGAGTGTATTAAGTTACTTGAATAACAAGCCAGTTTGTTTCTAAGGATATCCCATTCATAATGTTACTTCAGCCAGAATGGTTGCAAACTGCCTGTGATACTTCTATGGAAAACTCTTTCCTTCAATGTGGACTCAAGCTACTCAATTTGATTTAAATGCAATTATTACCTACTATATACTGTTGTCTATGCTAAAAGGTAAATGTGATGCTATCTAACTCTGGAACAATCAAAATTGTTTCCTGGCCATTTTTTAAAGTAATGTCTATGGTAGAATTTTTTGATTCTTCGCCTATTGGTCTTACGGAGACTTTTGGCAATGCAAAATTACCAACGTTCAATGGGATCAAAACGACTTCAAACTCAAAATGATTCGCCTTCTCCTTCTCTGCTTCAACGAGAAACGAGATCTTTTTTATTCCAGATAATAACCAATTTTCATCATTGAGTATACATAATTGAAAATGTTGTTCGATTGTTTCATCTTCATCTAGAAACCATTTTGTGATTGTTTCTACTTTTATCTTTGTATGAATTGGTTCACCAACTAAATATTGGCACTTTCTCTCAAAATCAAATTCAACAATTTGAAGATACTTCAAAGTGGGCATCGATACTGGAATATGCAACTTGTTTACAAAAGTTTCATTTTGGTCATTGTTGTTATCAATTTCTATTTCTGTTGCAACAATATCTTTCAACAACTCTTGTATTTTGTGAAGGCTCTTTTGGCATCCTACGTATTTGGGGATTATTTCCTCAATAATAGAAATAATTTCATCTGAATTTGAAATCTTGATTATGTTATTGGCCGCATAAGTATTCAATTCGAAAACAGCTTTATTCACAAACAAATCTTCCAACATTAACATATACCTAGATTCGGAGTCCAATTTCAATTTAATATACTCTAAAACTCTGTTTTTGCATTCTGAGCTAATGCACAGGTAATGAATATTTAAATCTAGACAATCTGAAGGTTTGATTAGGTAGTTATCCTGCGGAATAATCTTGTAGAATATTGAAGCTGGTTGCTCTGCAAAGGTAATCATAGAACCAGTTTTCGAATTTGGCAGCCTTATTTCATAATTTTCATTATCGGTGGTAAGAGTATTGGAAAGTAATCTTAGTGGGAATCTAGGGATGGAAGTTCCAATTTGAAATCTAGAATAAATAAAATCTTCTCTGAATGTATCTTGAACAGTAACAGAAACAGCTAATGTGGTATCTACTTCATTTACCATGTAATGCGTAAATTGTTCATCAAAACAATTATATGAGATCTCAGCTCTCATGTTGATGAGTTTGTTATCACTATAGTACGAGTAAGGGATATTTAAGGTCCACTCGGCATCCGCGTCTATTTCGTCTACTGCGATCTCAGTAGAATCCACAAATTTTATTCCTTCTGTACTTGACCTCACGTTAATATTTAGATCGGTAACCTTTAAATGGCCACAACGAATGTAAAGTTGTAGTCTTGTTGAACCTAATTCGATTTCAGAAGCATTTTGAAATCTACACCAAAGTTTGTTAGGGTCTTGGTACAGATAATATTTCTCGTTTTGGGATGCAATTGATTTAGTAGTTGAATAGTCGTTCCCTTGTATGATTGTATCATCAACCTTAACTTCAGTATGAAACTCTTGTATGAATTTTAAATTTCCGTTTACTAAAAGTTCTATCTTAATTGGAGTAAAATTTCCAAACTTGAAGTTTGAAGAATGCAATTTTATTTTATCTCCATTCAATACTATTTTCGATGCGGTAAATATTTGACTTTCGTCTGATTCCAAGTCAGTCATATAAAAATCAATTGATTCAAATTCAAACTTTACGCTGCTTTTCTTTTCTAGATCAACTTCAATAAAATAGCTATTTGATTCTTTCTCAGGAGAAATATAAGGAATTTGTCTCAAGTTAAAAAAGGATTCAAGAGGATATGTCAATTCTTCTTCAATTTTCAATGAATATTCTTTGATATTCTGAAATAGAATATCCAATTGGTTTGCTTGTTTCACGATTCCATAATTATTGATTCCCACAGAGTCAGAGACCTTGGTCTCAGAAAAACTTTCTAACAATCTCAAAAATGCAACTGTTAATAATCTATAATCTTGCAGGTTTGCTTGTGTTAAACAGTCTATATAAATTTCCAATAAATAACCTCCCATGAAATTCCATCCGTTGACTATGAAAAAGTCGTATGACTCTTGCAAGATCATTAGCGATTCTTCATAATTTCTTCGTTGATAATTCAACAATGCTAGCTCAATACTTAAAATATCGATTGTCTTGGACCTTCCACACTTTAAGAAATCTTCAATCACTTGTTCTGTAATTGATTCAAAGTAATCATAAAAACTTTCAGTTGATTTCATAACTGTTTGTGCTTTTGAATAGGTGTAGTTTGTGTTCAATACCTTATCTTGGAGAGGAATTTCCTCTTCTATTCCCTTAATAAAATACCCAGCTTGCCTTCCAATTTCTAAATACCTTGACCTTTGGAATAATTTTAATTCACCTCGGAATTCCACTATTTCATGCAACTGATAGTTGGTGTCTTCCGAATGCTGCGAATTTATCTCTATAAGCATTTGACAAATAGGTAATTCAAGGTAACAATCTATTATGGCGATTATGAATTCATTTAAATCATGCTCCGGGAAATTATTAGATAAGTCATTCAAAAAGCTGATTAATTTTTGGTACAAGCTTGAAATGTAAATAGCAGAAATAGAGATAGTTTTGGCAAAATTGGCCAACGATTGAAGCACCGTAGATTGCTTGATAAAAATGAGGCACTTGATATTGAATAAAGAAGGTATCTCCTTGTGGATCGAATTAATATCGATGGAAGTTTCAAATTTATAATGGTCGTAATTCTGAGGTATGGTTAAATCACGAGAATATTCCTTTGGCTTTAGTAAAGTATGCAAATTCTGCGATAAATCGTCATAAATATTCAATGAGTCTTGGAACAATCTCATATCATTGAGTAAATCTCCCAATGAGAGCTTAGTAAAGAACCTTTCCATATTCACACTCGAATCTAGCTTGGTAACAAAGTAGTGATACTTTGATGTAAACGAAGTTAATAAGATGGTTTTGAGTACGTTAATCAAATCATTATACGATTCAAGCTTTTCGAGCTTGCTATCAGCCTGTCTCAACTTAAAACACCTATCCAAGTCGGAGGTATAGTGTAATTTTACAAGTTCTTTACCATCTATACCAAAGTCGAGTTTCAACTTATCGAAATGTGAAGTTTTAACAATGGTGGACGGTTTGTCCTTCTCATTCAGATGAACAAATAAAACAAGCAACCATTCACTATTATATTTCAATACCAAATTCTTCAACCACTCAATTATCAACGGTCTAACTTGACTACGGTAAACGTCCAAATGTTCGAATTTGACAAACATCACTCGAGAATAAATGGATTTGTCATTAGCAGAGTTCGTCTTGGGAACTTCCTCAATAAGCTTGACTGGCAATAGCGGAATCGATTGTAGTTTCTGGTTAGATGCTTTCCAGTGTAAGTTTGTTAAAGGTAACTTAGAATTGAAATCCGATTGGATCAAGGGAAAGATGTCGAACGGGTCATAGTAGCCGATATTGATGGGGTTTCGTAGGTTCAACTCTTCCACCTCCATGTTGTTTGATGGTGCCAAAAAGAAGCTGTTTGGCGCTTAGTGCTTTGTACAGCATTATTTTGGATGCGTGAAGAGGAAAGTTTAAAAAAATGCGCAAACCCGGAATCGAACCAGGGGCCCAACGATGGCAACGTTGGATTTTACCACTAAACCATTTGCACCTATTGTTGAAGATGATAGAGAAATCCATCAACCAGTTTAGTGTATTTCCAGAGATAATTATATCTTGGTATGTTGAGGAAATTGCAGATTTGAGATGGTTATTGGGATGTATAGTTGATTACTTGAATATTATGGGACTGGAGTGTATTTATATTGATTACAATCCTAAAATAAACGTATATAGTGGTAGGAGAAGCGTGATGTAGAGTATTCTTGACAGGGAATAAAATAGGTGTAAAGTGGACGGTTTTAAATTTTGGATTCTTGATTTTTCTTAATAAGTTTACTTTTTCAAGCTATTACTATAATTTTGATTGTTTTTAGCAGGATCATTTAAAGTTGATTTTGACTACCTCAAGTTATCGATATCATTTTTCAAAATTTTTAGCAAACCGCTACAATAGTGTAGTGGTTAGATTGTTAAGCTGCAGTGCCGGAGTGGTTAACGGGTTGCCCTGCTATTTAGCTGATAGGCAATGGTCTATGGCCGCGCAGGTTCGAATCCTGTCTGCAGCGCTTTTTTTGTTTTCTTTGCAGCTGCAAGAAATATGAATCGAATAAACGATATCGTTGATAATAAGACGGTAATTGCATCAACAAAGTGTGGGTGAACGTATTATCAAACTTGAAAGTATCGTTTTTGAAGATAGTGATAATCAATTAAGCGATTGTAATATTAACCCAATATTAGAATCTATTTATTCGAATTGACGAAATATCTTGTTTGAGTGAATGATTTAATTTTTCGAACTAGTGCTTGTACTCTCTGGTTTCTCATTCTTGGTTGAAAGATCTGTTTGCAAATTGTTAAATTTGCAACTTTAAATTTTTTTACCTAAATAGCGAACATTCTAGAAAAATAAGTATATAAACTTTCAAATATTTGATAAATTCCCTAAATTGAATTTCAATAGCTTTTCAAGAAAGGGCCCTCCTAATCAGATTTATTTCACCTACGTACTTTTTCTACAAAAATTACACAATTTACAAAGAGTATGTTGAATCTACCACAAAACTAAAGCACCGATGCCAAAGTGCCATTTATTTCGCACCTCTCCATGATATAACGATTTGAAACCGCTATGTAAACCAAATAGGAGAACAAAGTAATTCAAAACAATAGTAAACGAGGCAAGGAACCTAGTAAACGAGCATGGGACACATTCTATTGCTTTGTAGCAAGAAATGTCCTTTTGGAGGGAAGTGATCGGTTCATACACGACGATTTACTGAACGGGGTCTGGCAATATCAAAGTCAACTACAATTAACATATTACGCAAACTAACTTTACAGCGAATCACCTACATATGTTGTTCAAATAGCTTGGTTGCGTTAGGTCGAGACTGTATTGCCTATGGTGATGATATCAATGATATCATGCGGATATCATTCCGGTAATGTTTATATTGCCGATGACTATCGTGATGACTATCGGCTCACTTTTGTACATATAAATCGTGCATGAAGTTGCATGCAACACGATTTTGAAAAAGGGAAGCAATTTGCCGAAGACTAAATGGAAACTACGGGTCCTGGTGAAGAATGCTGAAAGATAAGGAAAAGTTTATGAGTTTTAGTAGAAGCAACGCAACAAAAAACACAATGTATTAGTTTTAGTTTCCCTTTTAAGTAATACGTTGTAAGTTTTGAGAATGGAGGTGATAATTTGCCCACAATATTGTTACGCAATGCGCAGGCTCTCTACCGGATATTAGCTAGAAACCAAAGAGTCAGGCGAAAGATGTATTTGTTTATAAACCGTGGAGTCATAAATATAAGTTACATTGCTTGGGAGACCCGGAAACTTTATGTAGCAGCACCAAAATAATTGATACTCCAAGCTACCCTTGAGATTGCTACAGTGATTTCCTTGTGAATAGCAAGTGCGCGAGTTCAATATCCGAACCTCTGATTTCCTAATAACCGAGCAAAACATTTATCCAAACAGTACAATAGCAAAACATTTATCAATACGCCCTACAAGTACGATGTAAGAATCACGCTCATGGTTGTGGTGGTGATTCCACAAAATGTACCAAACACCAAACACCCACCACCTCGGCGTTTGGTACCTTTACCTTCACACTGTAGTCAATGCACCCCATCCATTTGTAGAACCAATGGACATTTTTTCAATTGTACACAAAATAAAATTTTTCGTTTTTCGTTCACCCGTAAAAATCCGATATACCCAGCTGTATATATAGACACCATTGTACAACATAACCCAATGAGTTTGAAAATTGAAGTTTAATACTTTTGTATTGTATTGTACTATTTTATTGTGTACTTCTATTATTGCGCTAATAGCAAGACAACTAGTCAGCGACATTAGTTAGCAGGGTTTACGATTTTGAATATCGCTTGTTATCTGGTGTAAGTGGAATTTTTCAGTTGAACCTTGAGCATTCATCTTTGCCGGTGAAATATAGTTTGAATTGATTTAAATTTGTATATTTCATAGTGTTGTTGTATAATTGTATTGATATAGTATGATCGATTATGTCGTTCACTATAAAAACCAGTAAACAATGGGTATTACCTCCAAGACCAAAACCTGGAAGGAAAAGTACAATGAAGAAGAAAAATGGAAATGAAAGTATAATTGATGGGAAATTTACCAATGAAAAGATAGTGACAAGTTGTCACGACAATAATGATGATCTTACCATTTCCAATAAAATTTCTGTGATTGAAGAGGAAAATTTTGATTTGAAGGTTTCCTTGTTATCGCTCATTAATGATTACAAGAATCTCAAACAATTAGTTTTAAATGGGAACTATTTGCAAGATTCGCACCCTATAAGCAATTCTTCTCATAAGCGAAGTTACCATGAAACTGAAAGTGTGGATGAATTGGCTGATGAATTAAAAGATTTATCCTATTCAAATCTTCAAATGATTGGATCAACCGCAGATATATCTACAGCATCAATTAAAGATGAGGACTTTTCCAAATTTATCAATTATGAAAAATCAATTGTGGACGAATTTGAATCTGATATAGATGATTTTGATATGGAATCTCCTCAACTATCAAGAACTACAAGTCCTGGCTCTTCCGACGAAGATAACTCCTTGATGTCTACATTGACCAGGTCTACTACTGTAAGTTCAATTAATACATCTTCAAATATTGCCACCAAGCAGAATAAAATAGTGTTTGAATTACCAAAATACGAAGAAGAGGATGGCGAGCAGTATTCGTTTAAATTTGAAAATTTGGATGATTACAATCGTATAAACGATTTTTTATCAGAAAAACTAATGACAAACGATATCACTTATTATGAGAACTTCAACGAAAATGAGGAATTATTCTGATAGAATAAGACCAAATCAGCATGATGCAAAACTTTACTATTCACCACATGATGACACTACCATGCAAATGCATCAAAAGAAACGATGATTTGATCATCAACTTCCGACAGCGGAAAATATTATTTATTAGAAATCGTAAAGATTAATTATTTATTGGTTCAAGGGGACACAGGCAGGGCAATACTATAAAATTTTATTGAGGAAATATTTAGAGCAATGATACATTCTTTATATTCTATATATTCAATTAACGACGTTTATGTTTCAAGCTTGTAAGGCAAACTGTTGATTTGCAATGCTATTGCAATGCAATAGCAATGTAATTGTTCGTAGTCACTTCCTTCTACCCACTAGCTCCATGCGGAAATGTAAGGAATAATTATTTCGAATATTTCCGATACCCATGGATATCGCACTCATAACTCCATGGGCATCGCACTAACAACTCCGACTGGGGAAACTAGCAAGTCCTTGTTGCCAAGCATTAGACCGAAACTACACCCGCTACGTGCCATTAAACTGCTTAACACTGTTTTGATGTCTGGTTCTCTTTCTTCTTCAATAACAATTTCACTTAACAAAATAGCATTTCGGAAATAGACGGAGTTAGATCAAATAAATAAGATCGAATAGATACCAAGCTACATGTGTTAGATACTTCATATTGGCACGGAACTGTAGTGGTTTATTCACATCTTACAGGTGACGAATTTAGTTAACTTTTATTCCACGTTTTGTTTACGTATATATAGAATCTAGTGAAACCACAGACACATCCAGTGGCTGTGATTGGTACTAACCCTGTACTACTGGTCAATTAACTTGATTATGACCATTGAACCACGATTAAAGTAGTTAGTTAGTACTTCATGACTCTTGTATTGCTCTTACATTATGTACATTTCAATTGACTTGATTTAATGGTTCACCTCCTGTTAAAACACTTTCAATATTCTTTAAAGCTTGAATGGCAGTGAAATTAAAATTCTCCATCGTTGATGCACCAACATGTGGAGTTAGCACAACATCTTGTCTATTAAATAATTCTGGATGGGCTTGGGGCTCTTTTTCAAAAACATCCAAACCAGCGAATAAGATTTTCCCTTTCTTTAAACCATCCACTAAAGCTTGTTCATCAATAATAGTACCTCTACCAATGTTAATGATTCTGAATGGATTTTCGATTTCATTAATGACAGTTTCATTAATCAAATGATTGGTTTCAATAGTAGCTGGGGCAGCAATGACAATCAAATCAACAAAGCTCTTGGTTTGAGAAATGGAGCGATGATAAGTTGCTGGGTATCCCAAATCTTCAACTTGAGAACCAGTTAAAGGTTGACGTTTCACATAATGGATGTTCATACCAATGTCAAATAATTTCTTCCCAATAGTTTGGCCAATATTCCCAAATCCAACGATTACAACATTATGGCCCTTAGGAGATAAAACCTGACGATTATTTAACATTTCTCCAAAGGCATAGCCGTTACCATCGTTTAAATGAGGTAAACCGGTCTTGTGGTCGAAATGAGCTGAATTATCCAACATTTTTCTAACTTTGACAGTATGATTATTTTTCAAATTAAAAGTATCAGTGAAAATGTTAAATTGTCTGAATGACAACAAAGTTTGGTACAACACCAATTCTGCAACAGGTTCAGCAGCACCAATAGAAGGAACGTTGGTTAAAATAATATTCTTCTCTTTCATACCTTCACCATCGTATCCATCGTAACCAACAGAACAAATTGAAATGATCTTCAAGTTTTCAGGACAACACTTCAAAATCTCATCCTTGAACCCACCAAATGGAACAAACCCCAACCAAGCACCATAAATAGCTTCAACCTTATGAAATTTCGTCTTGAAATCAACAAGTAACTGCTCCACCGTAGTCAATTTATAGAAGATACAATCAAATTTGCTTTCAAATTGCTTAAACTGAGACAAATCGGTGTTCAAATCACCAATAAATAATACTTGAGCTTTGGTCATTATGTGAGGGAATATTGAAATTATAATAACCAAAGTTATCTGATTAGATCTACTATATATACTGTGGTAATTGTCGGATAAATTTCTTCATTGGTTTACGCCGTACGCTATAGTTTTAGCCTAATAGGTCAAGGCAACCTACTTAGAACTCGAAACAGAAGCGGAAACAGATAGGGAGAAGAAAGCAGAACGGAAGAAGAACAGATCCGGTAACAGAAGCAGAGGAGTGCCATACCACCAGTAGGCATCCACGTTGACCAAGGTCTTGAATATGGCAGTTACTGCGTTATTATGGCATTATGGCAGTTGTCGCATTGTGGCAGTTATGGCAGTTATTGCATTGATAGTAGGTGAAATGATACAGTGGCAGTAAAATAGCTAGATAGCGAGAGAGTAGCAGTAGCAGTAGCAGTAGTGGAGTTGGAATGTTAGAAGAGGGACGTGTAGTAGCAGTAGTATGTGGTGTAATGATGATATTGTGTCTATCTGGAGTCATCATGGCACTGGCGATTGCGAGGCATGAGAGGGAAAATAACTAATAGGGAGTCAATTGGGTTCAATGGAGCAAATACACAAGATAATGCTGAGTGGAACTCAGTAGCAATAGCTATTACCATTGTAGTAGGCTGGATGTAGCTCTGCCAGTATTATGGAAATGGGTGCAAAATTCAGATATACGGAAGAACAACTGGTGATGTTACCATGAGAAAAAGGCACAAATACCAACTTAACTACGCGAACGAGTACACTGGGATTCCTATCCTTTAACTTTACTTATCGCTCTTTTGCACCTCATCAACTTCAGTACTTGATTTTGGAATGAAACCAGTGAACCATTCACTCTAACATATTTTTCACTCTCACAACTGCAACTAGTCTGAATCGAATACCGATGGCCAACAAGTTCGGGTTGGAGAATGTCAGTTAGAGGCAGTTAGCGGTTGACCCGTCAAGTTAGGTATTGCCAGACAGAACTATTGCTACATGCTTCATTATCATACACTGTTTCCACCAAACCTGTATGCGTTGTACTCACCTGGTGTAAATTTGGAGTACAACAATCAAGACAGCACCATTCTTATCGTAACGTGTTGTAAGAAGTTTAATCGGTTAATCTGTACAATGGACGTGGTGGAGTTCCCAATTACAATCCCAAATCAACAGAAAGTTGAAGACGTTATCAATTACTCGGCATATTTATCCATAGTAATAAGTTTGGCAGTGGGCATTATTTTTCAAAACTTATTATACATTGTCATTGCATTTGCTGCTCAATTCATCATCACTTTGGCTATAGTATTGCCAAATTGGCCAATATTTACAAAGGAACCGTCATTGCAATGGCTTCACATTAATTATTAGTTATTCAATCAATGTATCTTTTCCATGCAACCCTGTAGAATAGACCATAGAGCTTAGAAACCGCTAACACCTTCTTGTGAACGAAAATCTTAGCAGCGAAATAGCAATAGCTTATTGACTCAACCCTACGTATATCCAGCTAGGAACCCATCAACCAGCCATAATTTTTATCGAGGCTTGATTCTCATACTTGAAACGCACCTTTGAGAAAGCAATCTCGAATTATTTGAAACTATACTCTTTGTAGTTGGTGAATCTTTGTAATTGAACTGTATTGTACTAAGTAACCTTCTTTTGTTCTAAACTCGCCATCTTATCTATATAATGTTCTATTTAGGTTTTGATCTTTCGACTCAACAGTTGAAGATTGTTGTTACTGATAATCAGCTTAATATCTACAAGACGTACTTTGTTGAATTCGATAGTCAATTCAAGCAGTATGGCATCACCAAAGGAGTAATCTCGAAGGAGGACGGAACAATTGTTAGTCCGGTTCACATGTGGTTAGACGCTTTGGATCATATCTTTGACGCTATGAAACAAGACCAGTTTCCATTTGAAAAGGTGGTAGGAATTTCGGGTTCTTGCCAACAACATGGATCTGTTTATTGGAACGACGACTCTGGAAACTTGTTAGCCAACCTCAATGTGGAAAAGTCATTGAAATCCAATTTGGAGCAAGCTTTTGCTTACGACTATTCTCCGAATTGGCAAGATCATTCTACAACAAGTGAATTACAACAGTTTGATTCCAAATTCGATATTGATACTTTGGCTCAAATCACTGGATCAAAGGCTCACTACAGATTTACTGGTTTACAAATCAGAAAATTAGCTACTCTGGCTAATCCACTGATTTATAGCAACACTTCAAGAATATCCCTTGTATCTTCATTCCTTGCTACTATTTTATTGGGGAAGATTACTGGAATTGAAGAAGCTGATGCCTGCGGTATGAATTTGTATGACATTCAGCGAGGAGAATATAATGAGGACCTATTAGCCTTGGCAGCTGGAGTTGATCCTAAGTACGATGGAGTAACTAAAAATAGTGAAAAATACCTTCAAGGTGTTGAGGAATTAAAGGAAAAATTGGGACCAATTGAGCAAATCACTTATAAAAGCATTGGTTCAATTAGCAGCTATTTCACTCAGAAATATGGGTTTAATAGGGACTGCAAAATATACTCTTTCACTGGAGATAATTTGGCGACTGTTCTTTCATTGCCATTAGCTCCAAATGACTATCTAATCTCCCTTGGAACGTCTACCACAGTTCTTATTGTTACCAAGAATTATAACCCTTCGCCTTTGTATCATTTGTTCAAGCACCCAACTTTGAAAGATCATTATATGGGGATGATATGTTACAGCAATGGGTCATTGGCTAGAGAGAAAGTTAGAAACGAAATCAACGACGCGCTAAACATCAAGGATAAGGACTCTTGGGACGAATTTAATAGAATATTGGATTCTAACCATGACTTTAAAAGCAAGCTCGGGATATATTTTCCAATAGGTGAAATTGTTCCTAATGCTAAAGCACAAGTAAAGAGATCAATTTTGCAAGAGAACAATGTAATCGTGGACGCTGAAATGGGATCTAGTTGGAAGATTGAAGATGATGCTACGGCTATTGTTACATCGCAAGCATTGAGTTGTAGATTACGTGGTGGGCCAATGTTGGCAAACGAACTCACGGAAACGGTACAATTGCGGAGTAAATATGAAGAGCTTCAACACAAGTTTGGAGAAATATCTACAGATGGCCATAGACAAACGTTTGAATCATTGATGTCGAGACCAAATAGATGTTATTATGTTGGAGGAGCATCAAACAATAGATCTATTATTTCTAAAATGGGATCAATTTTATCGCCAAAGAATGGCAATTATAAAGTTGAACTTCCAAATGCTTGCGCTTTAGGAGGTGCTTTCAAAGCTAGTTGGAGCCATGTATGTGAAACTACAAAATATGTCAACTACGGTGAATATATTCAAGAACTTTTTGATAAAAAGAATGAATTAGAAAAATTTGAAGTCGAAGACCAATGGCTAAGTCATTTTGATGGGTGTGGGTTACTTTCAAAGATGGAAAGTCAATTACAATGCTGAACTTTCGATTTCAGAATTTTAGAGGGTCAAGAAGAGTGTCTGAATATCCAAACGCAGACTTAGTTGCTTCTACAAAGATGCTACTCCATGCTCAATCAAGATCGTTAGCCACTTCCGCTTATTATTAGAAGTGCAAAAGAAAACTACTATGCGACTCTATCGACCAACGGAAAGCACACAGCCACGTCAGTCTTACCCCTATTCATTAGGCATCACAGCCACTTGCTAGCCACGTCTTCCTTTGCAATCGTTGTAGCTTCAGTTGGTTATCTGACAAGATCAGACTGTATATTGACTCCATGCTTAATTGGTAATTTTTCACTCTGGAGATTTTCAGTTTAGAGTGAAAAATCGTATAGAAACATGTTATTAAAGGCAAGCAGCGGTGTTGCTCGGTTGAGAATAGGTTCATTTCGGTATTTGTCCAATTTAATTGAGAAAAATCCTAGTACCGTAACGTTACAGGACATTGAGCAATCGTCTATTGTCACCAAAAATGACAATGAGATCACTGGCGAAAGATTAAATCTTATTCATAAGATTAACCATTCTGGAAATAAAGATATACAGCAGTTAAACCGGTATTTGATACCCGATTTTTCTTATTACTTCAAATTGCCTGAAGATATCATAAATTGGCAGATATTATATCGTTTGATAGAGGTAAATCCGGGAAGAGTTCACAGTTCTGGTGAGTTATTTAATAAATACGAATCGAAAATTGGAGCACCAAATGGCGAATTGGTGGATTTGTTGATTGCCAAGTTATTAAACGGTGAAATATATGAAATTAGAGATATCGAGGAACAGAATGGTACATTTATCCCTTCTAATGACAACTTGAATCATTTGATTCAATTAATGAGCAAATTTCAATTGAAAGATTCGACGTTAGTTTCTATTATTGAGAAACTCGGAACTCATCCTGAATTCACATCATTATTACATTATTTTATCGAGGAAAAATTGCTTTCTACAGAACTTTTGCTCCAATATATCAATTCAGACAAAGAAATTGACTCGAGTACCTATGTTAATTTGCTAAATATTATCTTCCTGAATGAGCCTGATTTATTAAATATTAAGCAAGTGGTGGACATTTTACAGTTAACTAAACCAACGCCGCAAGACCAAGTTGAAGGAGCCAAACTGTCGGAGGAAATGTATTCTTCCGCCAGCGAAACGGAGAAGCTTAATTTGAATTCCCAAAGTCAAACGCTTGATAAAAATCTTCTTTCTCTGCAAGTTCTTGCCTACATTGAGGAGCACCAACTTGATATGGCGGAAACCTCATTATTATTACGTATCGAGCTAGTTGAGAACTACGGAATATACCAAAACAATTTAGATAGAGCTACTGAGTTATTCCATAAATACCAATCCCATGCAAAATTTGGTATTGGTATGGTTCAATATCAACTATTTAAGAGTTATTGCTACCAAGCGGTGAATGAAGAAAAGGAAATTTATTTGAAGATAGCAGAAACTCTAGTGAACCCTGACGAATTGAACATAAGAACCATTCAAGCTTTAATGATTGCACAATCACAATTTGACGCTGAACTGGCGTTGAAATATTACAACGATTACATTTCGCAAGTCTCAAAAGAAGTCAACTCTATAACCAAACGTTCATCGTCAGGGTACCTTACTGAGTCGCTAATCTTAGTTAACTTGTATGATAACGATAGAAACTTTGCAACTTTGGTATTTGATAAGGCAATTGATAATAAAATCATCAGTGATGAATTTGAAATAAGTCAAATCAAACAATTATTCAAATTATATGGTAATTCGTTCCAAAAAGATGATGATTGGAGCTTGGCGAAGCCAATTTTTAAACAAAGTGTGCTTGATTATATGAAGAAATTATGAGACAATTGAAGAGAAACAAGACTAATTAATCCTGGCTAAGAATATTATTATGTAAATAGACAGTTGTAGCTAGGAAAATAGACATCGATTTAGAAAATATACCAAATTCAAACTACGAGGAACTTCAGTAATACTTAATGACGATGAGTAAATGATTCAGTTACGACAGGTGCAAATATGGTACTAACTTCGGCGCGATGCCTAACCTTTGCATACGTAGTTTTTCCGAATGCATTGGTGGGGTGGCAGTTTTGAGTCATGGTGAGTGGTTGAAGTAAGTTGCCGAACAAACTATGCGGCTATTCTTCCCAAATAGGAAATTTACTAGAAATGACACTTTTGTTGCCCTAGCGACTATCAAAGTTCTCGCTAGGTTCTAGCGTGGCAGCTCAAAGAACCAAACAAGTGCTAGTGACACCAACGCTGCTCTAGAAGAGCATTTGACTGAGAATAATTGGCCAAAAATACCCCAAGAGCAAAATACAACTAGATTAATGTATCACCTAACAAAAGTACCGTAACAGTAACCAACCACTAAAAAGAACGAACAGTTTTAGCGTGAACTGCTCCCTAACCACAAGAACTCCCACCACAACACCACATTCGCCAGAACCCAATCAACACCACTTCCACCACTACTATGTGCCTTTCGTTTCATTGCCACAGTTGAATCATCCTACTGTCGCTAAACCTAGGTCGATGCGGAAGGAAAATTAGCCTACCTTTCCCTAAAAAGACTTGACTCATCGCTAAATTGCCGTTTATTAGTCACGATAACGATTCTCTAGATGCAGTCACCAACCACCGTCCTCACCGTCTCACCAATATAAAACGCTACTACTTTCTCTTCTACCAACGATTTCAACACTAATTGCTTTACTATCACAAACATGTCGCCAGTTACAATACATTTGAGGGCCGAAACCAAACCTTTGGAGGCCAGAGCCGCTTTAACTCCTACCACTACCAAACAATTGATTGACAATGGATTCAAGGTATATGTGGAACAGTCGTCGCAATCTACGTTTGATATCAAAGAATATGAACAAGTGGGTGCTGAAATCGTGGGTGAAGGTTCATGGAAAACTGCTCCAAAAGACAGACTCATCCTTGGGTTGAAAGAATTGCCAGAAGATGAAACCTTCCCATTGATTCATGAACATATCCAATTTGCTCATTGTTATAAAGACCAAGCTGGATGGAAAGATGTGTTGGGACGATTCCCACAAGGAAACGGTACTTTGTACGACTTGGAGTTTTTGGAAAACGACCAGGGCAGAAGAGTGGCAGCTTTTGGATACTATGCTGGATTTGCTGGTGCTGCTATTGGGGTATTGGATTGGTGTTTCAAACAACTCCACAGCGATAGTGAGAATTTACCAGGAGTAACTCCTTATCCTAATGAAGACGAATTGATCAAAGACGTCAAAAAACTGTTGGCTGAAGCTTTGGCTAAAAATGGCCATGTTTATCCTACTGCTTTAGTCATTGGAGCCTTAGGAAGATGTGGTTCTGGTGCCATTGATTTATTCAAAAAGGTTGGAATCCCAGACGATAACGTCACCAAATGGGATATGGCCGAAACCGCTAAAGGGGGACCTTTCCAAGAAATCGTCGACACCAATATCTTTGTCAATTGTATCTACTTATCGCAACCAATCCCTCCATTCGTCAGCTACGAAACTTTAAACAACGCCAACAGAAAATTGACTTCCATTGTTGACGTTTCCGCCGATACCACCAACCCTCATAATCCTATTCCAGTTTACACCATTGCCACTGTATTCAACGACCCAACGGTGCCTGTTGAAACCACCAAGGGCCCTAAATTATCAGTTTGTTCCATTGACCACTTGCCATCGTTATTACCTAGAGAAGCCTCGGAATTCTTCTCCAAAGACTTGATGCCTTCCTTATTACAATTACCAAATAGATCCACTGCTCCAGTTTGGGCCAGAGCTAAACAATTGTTTGATAAACACGTTAGTAGATTATCAAATTAATTTGCTAGTAACATCTCTGATACTCCGTTTAATTCTTCAGGTTTTATATTTACAGTTATATATTATACATTAATTGGTTTAATCTTCTAAAGTAACAGTTACCTTTCTCTTCTTATTCTTGGAACCTTTCTTCTTACCAGTCATCACTCGTTTAACTTCTTCCCCGTCAGTTTCATATTCCGATTCAGAAACAGCGCCTTCGTAGTCGGGATTCATCTCTTCTAAAGTATTATAACGTTTCTTCATGGTATCCATCTTTTCAACAGACTCTACAGAGGCAGCAACACAGTTCAATCTTTCCCCAGTGTCATAAATGGCTATTTGGTCCCTGGAAACAAGATCCCAAATGACAATCTTTCCGTCAGAAGATACAGAAATCAAATAGGGAATATCATTAGTGGTGGCATCCTTAAAATAGGTCAATCCCTTTATTCTATTGGTGTGTCCTCTTAATTCAAACACTGGTGGAATAACCTCAGCTGTGGAATCCCATACTTTGGATTCGGCTATGTCTTCATCTATGGAGGAAATGATGGCATCAAGATCATAGAGTTGAATTACACCTTGTCCCAATCCAACAACCATCCATTGCTTGTCATCAAAGTTGAGAATATCCAAACACATCAAGGTAGAATTGAACTTGATTTTCTTGACGATTTTAGCAGCTGAAGTGTTGTAAACGAAAACTTGGTTTAATAAACCAACGAGGAAGTAGTCTCCATTGTTGGACCATTTGACTATTTCTCCAACTTGCCCTAAATGATCTTTACCTTTAATCTTCAAAATGGCAGCTTTCTTAGCCGTCATCAAGTTCCATAATCTTATGGTTTGATCAGAAGACACAGAAATGGCCACTCTACCGGAAGGGTGAATTGCCACATCGTTAATCTTACCAGTGTGGCCCTTTAAGCTGCCAAACATCTCCCAATCCTTGGTTCTCCATATGATAATCTTTCCATCTTCGGACCCACTCAATAACCATTTCCCGGACTTGTCCTGGGTTACCAGCTTAGACCCTTCGGAAGAGAATCTAAGGGTGGTGATGGTACCTTGATGGCCCAATAAGTTCCCCAACTCCTTTCTCTTTTGCAAATCATAAATACGAATGTGTTCGTCGTTCGAACCAGTGACCAAGTACCGTTTGGCCAAGTCAATGGATTTGATAGAACGAGAATGGGCTTCGAAATGGAAAATCGGTTGGAATACAGCATCTCGCTTTCCAGTGGTATCCAACATCACTGACAAACATAACAAGTTATGTTCATAACTTCCTACAAAGATTCTGAACTGAACACTAGACGTTTTACTGTCAGTTTTAGCAATTTCGCCGGGATTTTTCACCACAGCATCATCTGCACCAGTAGCTTTCGATTGAGCCGGTTTAACAGACATGTCACTATAGAAAACAATTGTATATGAACCTCAATACACTAAGACTGGCTATCTATTTTTTTTCACTAACAATCTCGCGATGAGCTTCGAGTTTCGCGCTCCACCAAATTCACCGCACCACTTCAACAACATCACTACCGCCAACAGCAACCTATTGAAGCTAGTCACCACTAACACGGAAGATTGGAATCGTTCAAACGATCAATTGTGTAGCCATGGTTCAGAATCATAAGACTCCGTCTCAGCATAACTCCACCTTGTTTATTTCGCCCCATATCGTCACCCGCCGTAATGAATTGTTTATAACACCACCAAACCCAGCAACAACCATCTTTGAAACTCCTGGATCCAAATCGAACCAATCGCTGTTTTTCAATTTAGAAACCAATTCCAAGGCCATACCGTCGGACTATTTGAAAGAGCCGCTATCGCAGGCAGAAAAGCTCCGCCTATGGAGACACGATGCTTTGTTGCAACACCACTACAAGACAGCGGAGTTTATTGGCGATAAAGTGTTGGAGTTGACCAACGATGCCAACGATGCGTTTTGGTTGGCGCAAGTATATTTCAATAACGGCGACTACTTGCGTGCTAAGTATCTTTTGACATCGAACCCCAAGTTTGAAACCAATGTCACCTGTAAATATTTGGCGGGCTACTCTGCGATAAAATTGGAGTTATGGGACGAAGCGCTCGATTTAATAGGCGAGTCAAACCCATTCACCAAAGATGACCACTACCAAGTGATAAACAGCGACGGAGGCATCAAACTAGAAGCTTCCATGTGTTACTTGAGAGGATTGATTTACGCTAATCAGAACAATTTGGACAAGGCAAAAAAGTCTTATAAAGAAGCGTTACTAGTAGACGTCAAATGTTATGAAGCATTTCACGAGTTGATATATAGCAATTTGATGACTCCCTCTGAAGAATGGGACTTTGTTACGTCGCTTAATTATCGAAATGCCGACGACAATGACGAATTTATTCGATTATTGTACACCTCTAAATTGTCGAAATATTTGAATGTTAACAAATTCGAAGAGGCAGAAACCATTTTAACGGAAGAATACGACTTGGGCGAAAACAACGACTTGTTATTAAGCAAATCGGACTATTTTTATATCCAATGCAATTTCGATGAATGCTTAACTATATGTGAAAAGATATTGAACCAAGATAAGTACAACTTTAATATTATTCCAAATTATTTGAGTTGTTTGTATGAATTAGGAGGCAAAAATAAATTGTTCTTAATGGCACATCAATTAGCCGAAAACCATCCTACAAACCCTATAAGCTGGTTGGCGATAGGTATATATTATTTGTCCATTAGTAAAGTTATCGAAGCAAGGAAGTTTTTCAGTAAAGCTACATTGTTAAATCCTAATTTTGGACAGGCTTGGATTGGATTTGCTCATACCTTTGCCGCCGAAGGTGAACATGAACAGGCTATAAGTGCTTATGCATTTGCAGCCAAACTATTTCCTGGAACCCATTTACCTAATTTATTTTTGGGGATGCAATATCTACAAATGAATAATTTAAATCTTGCAGAAGAATACCTTTCAGCTTCGTACCAGATTTGCAATAGTGATCCATTATTGTTAAATGAGTTAGGGGTGACAAACTTTCATAGAAATAATTTGGCCAAGGCAGAGATATATTTACAGGAAGCTCTAGCAGCAGCAAAACATTTGAATTCTGATTCCAAGACTTGGATATCTATTCATTGTAATTTGGGTCACGTTTATCGAAGGGGAAGACAACCATACAAAGCGTTAGAGTGCTTTAACCAAGTTATGAAGATTTGTAATCGGAATGATGCCAATATCTTATCAGCAATTGGATTAATTCAATTGAAACTAGGAAATTATTTCAAAGCAATAAATATTTTGCATGATGCCTTAGCTATTTCGCCTTCAGATGCTATCGCGCAAGATTTATTGAAAAGAGCATTAGAAATAAATAAAGATAATGGATCTTTATTCTTCAATAATGGCGAGAAATTGTTTGAAATGAATTTACCAACTCTACAACAAAGGAAAGATTCCATCAAATCGCACAATAATAAACCTAGGAAATTATTGACTCCGTTAAAGACCAATGATACTGTTGATGAGCATACTGATTTGGATATTTTAGTGAAAGATTTACAACGAGGCGAAGAGTCTAGTGAAGATGATGAAATCATGGATATAGAAAGTGATTAAGCAAGAATTTGATAACAGGTATATCAAGAAAAGCGGAAAGTTTAAATTTTACTTCAATAGTATGCGATGAGGCGAGACAAAGATTAATCACGAATGGAGGGAACGAGTAACATATGAAAGAATTGCAGTAGGAGCGAAGAGATCAAGTTTTACATATTTGAATGAGACTATTCGAAAGGAAAATGATTGAACAGGTTTCGATTATTTCTGTCTCTAAAACTTAGCTAAATAGTGCACTATAGTTCAAATGCAAATAATTGAAGAGTACATGTAGAAATTGATATTAATTTCAGGCATATCCTTGATTGGATTCTAGCTAAATCGAAAGTCCTTTTTGTGTAGAGCATTTTTCGCAGCCAGTGTCAACTGTGTTAGGCACTTCGAGATTGCTGCAAAAAGGAACCAAGAGTATTCAAATCCGAAAGTATTAAAACGAGGGCGATATCCTACGAGTTGGTATTCAAGCAAATGACGAATTGAATTTTGAACGCCAGGCAAGTATGGTAGTTTGCATTTTGAAGACAACGGAGAGCAATGTGAAAGTTTCGCCAGCGTGGTCAAAACTAAAAGAAGAAGAAAAGCCAACGACAGCACCACCACAAAGCTCGATGGTCTTCTCACACGTTGAACCATAAGTCTCTACAAATAATACAGCCCAGATACCCACAGCAGCAGTGCCCTTCATCGCTTAGGTGGTAATTTGTGTGTCGGACTGACATATAACCACTGCAAGGTACACAAAATAACTATTAACACAAACACCCCTACCACACGGAGAAACTAAACAAAGAGCAAGAGGCACAGAGTGTACAGAGTGTACAGATAGAAGTGGACCAACGATATTAGAACTGTCAATGGATCGTGTTATGGAGTATATTCAACGAGAGTTGTAATTTAGCAATTTGCCCTAAGTAAAACTGACGAAAAGGAAATACACACAATTCAGGGTTCTCGGTAATGTAGAGAGTAATGGCCACTGTTGAAGTTGAGGAGTACTCGTAATGAAAGTACCAAGTACATCTGTAGAGGGCTATCAATTCAGTTCGAGGAATATCATCTGGGATTCTACTCCACGTTTCGAACTTGTAATAAGCTTTTGTTTGTATTTTCGCTAATTAGGCTGTTTCGTCTATAAGGAGCAGATGGGCTGTATTGTTTAGGAGTATCCTTTAGCAGTATCGTTTTACTCGAGATCGTTTTACTTGCGTCTTGTTTTACTCGAGTATTGTGTATCGTACGATTTGGTCGTGCTTTACATTGTTTTTGTTTATTGTCTTCTTATAGATCTCATTGTTTGCATTTCCCATTAACCCTTTTGATTAGTCATACTGCTCCATATCGCATCTTGTCGCTATAAAATCGCCAGGTTTGTTTTGTTGTGTGTTCTCATTCTGGTTATTTCCTCATTGATCCTCCTTGATCTCTGTTGATCCGCTAGTATTCTTGCCTCGTTGTTCCTTACTGACCATCATATTGTCATCTGGCAGCAGTACGTCTACAGAATTGATCCATCGCAGTTTACAGGCACGGACTCTTCATTATCCATATTTCTATCATTATATCATTATCTGGGTGTCTGTTTGCACATTTGATACCTAACTTCAGTTATATCTCATTGTTTCGGTCTATCCAATCCGCATTCGCCATCAGTCATAATCTATTCTTCTATAAACGCAATCTCACCTTCTTGCTTGTTATGATATGAATACCACTTCCCCATTAAATTCATCACATGAATTAAATATCCTTGATATCAACTTCAATCAGGATCAAGGATGCTTTGCCATTGGCCATGATCTGGGGTTTCTCGTTTACAACACTAATCCAATCGAGTTAAGAGTACAAAGAAATCTAGCCGGTAACAATGGCTCTGGTATTGGTCTTATCAAAATGCTACATCGAACTAATTATCTTGCATTAGTTGGCGGTGGTAAGAATCCCAAATTCCCCCACAACAAACTCGTCATTTGGGATGATCTAAAACGGAAAAACTCCCTTAGTTTATCTTTTGATACTGGCATTTTAAATGTGTTGTTATCCAGAATAAGAATTATTGTGATTTTAAAGAACCAAGTCATCGTCTATGGATTTTCAACCCCTCCTAAAAAGTTTGCTACTTATGAAACCATTGAAAATGAATTTGGTCTCGGCGATTTGTCTGTGAATACTATTAATTATAACAATATTCCCGTAAACCCACTACAAACCTCGGTATCAAACTCACTACCAAGCTCATTACCAAATGAACCACCTCGAAAAGACTCGACATCACCAAATTCCAACTCAAATTCCTCGACTCCTTCTCCTCCTTTGAAAGAACTGGATAATAATATCAAATTTCAGACTTTAGCATTCCCAGGCAGACAGATTGGACAAATCCAATTAGTTGATGTGTCGCCACATGGCCAGGAGAAGAATATTGTTAGTATAATTAAAGCCCATAAATCTAAAATTAGAGCTTTAGCATTAAATCGTGCTGGCACTTTAATTGCATCTGCTTCTGAAACCGGGACTTTAATTCGAATTCATTCCACGCAAAACACAGCATTATTGTATGAATTTAGAAGAGGGATCGATAGAGCTATTATTACTTCCATGAAGTTTAGTCACGACGACTCAAGATTAGCAGTTTTATCTGATAAAAACACCTTACATATCTACAATATCACCCCAATTGAAAATGACGAGCAATTACCTAGTAATCGTCAACATATATTGAAAAGGCTCGGTTTGCCCATTCCAATTCCCAACTATTTCAATAGTACTTGGTCGTTTTGCTCAGTAAATACCAACAAGTACCACACCGATGTGGCGATCCATTCCGTGGACGAAGGTGTCCTTGGCTGGTCTGGAAACGATTCAGTGATTATAATTTGGAAGAAAAGACGGATATGGGAAAAGTACATCATTACTGCAGTCTCAGATACTCATGAACATAACATAGATGTTCCTAACATTGTGAATACAACTAAATCTTGGGATATCGTTAGATCAAGTTGGAAATCAATAGATGGTTTAACCGTATAACTCGACAAATACTTAGTGAAACCTTTCTTGTTTAACTTTTACTTTAGCATACTACATTCTCGAAGTATATTTATGTATTTTAATATATTATAGCATATGTAATATCTCATAAACTTGTGGTTAGCTACAGTAAGTATGTACAAGGATTTCTGTAACAACCATAACCACATTCATAACTCATTAATGCTCAAGAACTTCACATAAGATTGGTTCGTAAAGCTTCTTTTCCTTTTGATGATGCTGCAAACTATCCCAGCGTTTGCCATGGAAATTACGAACAAAACGATTAGCACAGTTGGACGATTGAAACCGGATCAAGTTCAAGCTTAGTTCTCTTGGCGGATCGTTAACTAGGGGGATTATAGGGTTTGCTTTGGCGAGATCGTAGTCCCAAAGTAATCTTGGTAGAGTATGTTTAGAAAGACCAAAAGGTAAGTTTTTTGTAAGCACCGATACACACCTGGAATTGTAATCGGTTAACAACGATAACAAATTATAATTGTTGTACGGTTCCATGGATTTGTAATCGCTTTGTGGGAGTCCCAATAAGGTATTAGCATAGTTCAATTTGACAGGGCTCTCTTGTAGCAACGACAATAAGCTATTTCCCGAAGGTTTGACAGGGGAAGTCAAGGCGTTGGCACCCAAATAAGGAGATACAATATTTTTCAAATGAAATTCATTCATTTCAATAAACTGGAGCTTCATCTCCACTCCGTTAATCGACTTATTTAGCGTTTCCATATAGTACACCGCCGCCTGTAAATGATTCTCAAAGATCAAATAGTAGCTATTCTGAAACATCAAATTGAAGTAGTTTCTCGATTTAACAGCCTGGAACTTGACTCCCTGACTCAACTCATCCTTCAACGAGAACTGGCGGTCTCGATTGATAGGGAAGAGATTGCGAAAGTCGTCATGAGACATATAGGAATTGTGACAATTGAACTGCAACACATTGGACTTGACGACATTCCTCACCCGGGCCAGCTGCAAAACCTCCACCATGGGCTTCTGCTTCCAGTCATTCTCTAGCAAGTCATCTAAGAGCGATTTGCTTGGTTCACTATGGTGATCGTACAAGAACCGCGATACAGACCCCAATTTCGGTGCGATTTCCGCCGATTTTGTCGCATATAACAATCGAGATAGCGTATCACTAGCCAGTTTGCCCAACTTACTCATGATATTCACCTTTTTACTCCCGTTTGGCCTGATAAATCGCCAAAGAATCCTGCAACCGAAAAATTTACTTTTGTGTAAGTTTTTCGCAGCTTTCTCACCAAAACCTTCCTAGAAGAAACTGCTGTAAGCGGTAAAATATAATTCGGTGTTTTTCATTGAATCGATCTGTAAACCGGGTTAATCCATTGAAACTCGATCTTTTTGTTTGTTCAGGTTATTAAGGAGAACCTTGTGGTCATTTTGGTGGAATTTTGCCTCGTTTAGCTTAATTTTCATCCAGTTCACAGCAGTTTTTGATTTTGATCTTTTCAAGTGCAACTAAATTGGTATTTGCCTCGTTCTTTGCCATTTTCCCTGTTTGTGACTACCTACGTCACTATTTATCGTATTAAGGTATCTAGTGCTTTCTTTGCGCCGCTGTCCACCGAGTTTTTCCCGTGTAAATTAGCTAAACTCATCCAGCGCCTACCCCTGTGTAATTCATAATGCCGTCTGAAACTATATGGTCGAGCAATAACGGCTCTCCAATCCAATCCAACACTCCGCTAGTTGCGTCGTCGCAGTACAACGTGTTGGGAGGGGTCGATCCCCAGGTTGTTAAGCTTTTGGATCCCATGAACGAAGGAAGAAGGTTATCTTTTAATGAGAACGATTTCAACCATAGCGATGTTTTTGCATTGAAAAAGGGCTCATTATCTGCAATCACTGCCCCAGTTGGTCCATCGGGCTCGGTTAACTATAACAATAACAACTCTCAAAGATTAAACTTTGGCACAGCTTCCATCAGTGGAGGTATTGCTTCAAGACATCCACCACAAGATGGGTTTTTACAGAAATTTTCCACAGTAGCGGACGCAACCAGAGAAATCGAATTATCAAATGGATTAGGCAAATTAACCTTAGATCAAGGTTCAAGAAGAACTAGTTTTGCCAACGATAATTCAATCAAGTTGAGCCCACATGGCTCTTTAAATGAAAATTTAAATATTCCTGTTGCTAGAACCTCGAGACATCAATCAATCAGTGAAAAGATCGACAATTATAATAATAATTCTCCAATTCAATCTACCGCTACTTTATCGATTTCCTCCGATATCAACAATAATGCTAATAACCCGAATATCAACAATATCAACAATAACCACAATCACAATCATAACCAAAATCACAACCACAATCACAACCAGAACCACATGCACGATAAATCCAATAATAATGCCACCTTTTGGAATCCAGCCAATGCTTCGTCGTTTACCCCAGCAAACTATGGTTATTTTATGGAAAATCAGTTATCTGGTCCTATTCCCGTGCCAGCACCTTATGCCTATGGCCGTAACGGACCAGTTAGCCCTCCCCCATTCATGGTTTCCCAAGCGCCACCTCAATTTATGGACCCAGGATTATATAACTTGATGAATTATGGATCATCCAATTCCAATGAGATTTTGGAAAAGGATGAAGAAAAACAAGAAGAATCGAGCCAAGACGAGCAATCTAAGTCTACCAACAGTCACCAACCTGGTGGAATTGGATTAATGAACCGTCAGTTCCCTCCAGCTTCCTTTATGTTTCATAACTTTAGTCCATATCCAATGTACCAACAATCACCTCCTCCTATGGGGGTACCATCGTCACTTTCACCTCCTCCGATTGAGTCTTCTTCTCAGCAACAATTTGATGGTGGCCATGGAAAAAGAAATAACCACAACATCAACTCCAGCAATAGTAGTAACAATAATAATAACAATAATAACAATAATTCCAACAATGTCAATAACAACAACAATAATAATGGCAATACTAATGGTAACAATACTTCTAATAACAATAATCCTAAAAGAAAATCCAATTCAAGAAACGCAAATTCAAATAATGGTAAAGGGGCAAACCATATTTACAGATCTCCTTTATTGGAAGAGATTCGTTCTAATACCAAAGGAAAAGAATATTATTTAAAAAATATTTATGGCCATGCTGTTGAATTTACTAAGGATCAACATGGTTCAAGATTCATCCAGCAGAAGTTACCTGATGCTAGCGACGAAGAGAAGGAGGTAATTTTTAATGAAATTAGAGATATTTCTTATGAATTGATGACGGATGTTTTTGGTAACTATGTTATCCAGAAATATTTTGAGTTTGGTTCTGAGACTCAAAAGAGTATCTTATTAGAGTATATGCTTGGCCATATTTATGAGTTATCATTGCAAATGTATGGGTGCAGAGTTGTGCAACGTGCTTTGGAAGCAATTCCATTACAAGGACAAATCCAAATCATTGAAGAGTTGAAAGATTATATTTTAATTTGTGCAAAAGATCAAAACGGGAACCATGTGATTCAAAAATCTATTGAAAGAGTCCCATTTGATAAAATTACCTTTGTTTTAGAAAGTTTAGGAAATCAAATCTACCATTTATCAACTCATCCGTATGGTTGTCGTGTTATTCAAAGATTATTGGAATATTCCGATATCGAGGATCAACAAAGAATTTTGGATGAATTAAAGCGGTTTATTTTCTATTTAATCCAAGATCAATATGGTAATTATGTTATGCAACACATCTTGGAACGTGGAGAATCTAAAGATCGTGAAGAGATATTGATCGTTGTATTGGGTTCAGTAGTTAATTTTTCCAAACATAAGTTTGCTTCTAATGTTATCGAAAAATGTATTAAGTATGGTACTCTTGAACAAAGAAAACGAATTCTTCGCGAAGTTATGATTGGAAATGAATCATTTGCAGTCCAAGTTGTTGGTGACGATTCGCCATTAGCATTAATGATGAAAGATCAATATGCTAATTATGTTATCCAGAAATTAGTCGAAGTGTTTGATGCTAAAAGTGAAGAAAAACGTCTTTTGGTGACCAAATTAAGACAATACTTGAAGCAAATTTCCTCGAAGAACACTTATGGTAAACATTTGGCTTCTGTTGAAAAAATGATTGTTGTAGCAGAAACAGCAATTATTGAAGCCAATAATTAACTGCAAAGTTAACCCCCCAAAAACTTAGAATGAAAGAATAATAATTTAAAATAAAGAGCTATTAATCCCAATATAAAGTTGTGTATAATATTGGGGTTTGATCTATGTTGTAAATATATTAAGATTATTGATTGGTTTGTTTAAATTCTTAACTTGTTTCTTAAGTTAACTGTGTTATTTTGAATTTTTAATTAAAGTTCCTCTTGTGTATAGGAAGTCTATAAAGTGTGTATTTATCTCGTATGAGTGTTTTAGAACAAAAATAAATGTATATATCATGTTAAATTAAAATATCAAACTATATCTCGTACGCCAAACCTAAAAAAATGTCATAAACCCATCATGGAAACAGCTAGTGCTATTGAAATGTAGGTACCTTTGTTGAATGACCGGGGTAATTGCAACCACGCCGTCAACCTTGCTCAAGTTAGATCAACTAAAATACCAAATGTTACTGAGTTAGAAGTAACTAAATGTTAACTTCGGTAAATTGTAACATCAAGTTCAACTTGAACACTGACCAATTCAAATTTTGGCCCAGACTAGTGGTGACCAACTTTTTGTATAATTTCCGTACTTTGGACATTTCAATAGCATTTTTCAGTTCAGGCGAGGTCAAAACTAAATAGTCGTAAATTACCAACCACTTGGTTAATTTGGATTCGTCATTTAACGTCCATAATAATTCTCTCTCCACAACGAGAACAGAATCTGACTTGCTTATTTTGTTGGACAACTCAACATTGATATTGGGAGTATGTTTCATATAAATATCTCCATCATCTCCTGAGTCTCCCAATTCGTCGTTTAATTCATCTTCAGAACCAATTAGACTGGAGAAATTGGATTTTATACCGTCATTCTTCAATTCATTCAAACTGAGAAGCGAAGTTTGAGAAATTTGACTAGAAAAATTTATAGAATTGGAGGTGCTAGCGATTATATTATCGTTTAAATGAGCCAAGTTTGCTCCTATAGAACCCCCAGGATGCTTTTTAGAAAACAATGTCTTTCTTTTTATTACGTTTTCTTCCAACATTTCAGAAAGTGCAATTATAGTAGCATCAGCCAATATTAATGACAACGATGTGGAAACAGTTGGCGCCGGCAATCCATGAATGGTAGATTCATTGAGATTATCGGGCAATTCCACGTATAGCAATGAAGTAATCTTTGGGTGAGACGACAATTTCGAAGACTTGTTACAAGTTAGTAAAATTATCGGCAAATTTGCAGATAAATGTGGTAACAATGCTATCAATTCCGGAGTGTTTCCAGAAGCTGTTAGTAAGATCATGATATCTTTATTCTCATTGACTATTCCCAAGTCTCCATGCAATGCTTCCAGAGGATGTAATGGAGCAGAATTTATAGATAACGAGTTCAAGGTAGCCACAAGTTTGTTGGCTATTTTAAACGACTTGCCAATTCCGCAAATAACGATTTTCCCCTGTTTATTCTTGATAGTGGTGTATAACAACTGTAAGGAATTGAGAAGTTGTTGTTGACTAAAGGTATCTGTACGGTATTGATGAGCCAAGTTGCTTAAGGCATCGTTATGATGCTCTATGGATTTTGTCACCGACTCAAACCCACGTTTGGTCAACAAGGCAATAGAAGATAATTCAGCCATATTAAAGTACGTAGAAACTTCCAAGTAGAATCTCCTACAAATGAAGCTTACTCAATGAATATAGCAGCTAAAGAAGTGCAATCGACGCGATAACCTTAATTAAGCAATCGAGCAACGGTTATAGCAATATGGATACGAAAGAAGCCCGTTTAAGTAAAGAAAATCTCGATTTTCAATTGCAGTTAAATAAGCTAGTATTGCAAGGAAAGCAAGTAAAACAGCGTAGTTTATTCAGGTAGGACTGAGACAATAGTAACCCAGTAATTGCGCTAAAGGAAACCGATTGAAATAAGCAAAACCACGCCAATTCAACGTTAAACCCACAAAGCAGTACGAAGCAGTAATATAGAAGCCACAAGCGCCAAAGAAAATCAGCAAAACTCAGTTCAACGCCGCCTAATTCGACAATTTACACAAACAAAGTACCACCAAACCAGTTCTCACCAGTTCTCAGCTATTATCACAATATTAATACTTAGACGAACAATCAACAATTACTAATCTTTGTCATAAGAAGCTTTCCTCTATAGAAGCAAAATTTCTTTTTCGTTGCAAAACCGTTGCGGCCAGAGAAGGCTCTGAAAATAGTGGAAAAAAGCGGAAACTAGTGGAACTTAGTGGAAAATGGCTAGGTTTACGGGCTAAAATGGGCAATTGATGGCATTGATGGGGCTAGAACGTAAATATAACTAGATTATGTTCTTCTACAGGGTGGTAGATGCTGTGGTGAGTTGGTTGGGTGCTTAGGTGGTGGCTATTGGGGACGGGCCATGGGGTTAGGCTCGGTGTAAACGGGCTTGTATCGGAAATAAATTTTATTGGCGTTCTGTCTATAGAGGGCAGTATTGCTAATTAGGAACGACTATGGTGTATATTGCACTGCAACCACTGTCGTAGGTACATGTAGTAGGTGAACTATGGCTAATATGAGAAATGTTCACGTGCATGTGATCCACACGGAGATCGATATCTTATTGTGTATGTCATCTTCCTGTAGACTGGGGCTAAGCAACAGGAGGCACCTTTATGGATTCCTTCCGTGGACCATGTTGCCTCTGTAGGTTGTTATTCCTTCCCTGGGTGCAAAGATGTGTGCACAAATGGGTATGTTGTATGAGTTCTATGGTGTTTGTTTGAATGGGGTTAAGAGGGTTGTTTTAAAGGTGTTTGTTGCAAATTGTAATTTCTCCAACTCCGAAGACGGCTCCCCTATTTATCCGGTAAACAGTCGGTCCCGTCCTCTATATTAGCCTCTCAATCAACCTTGCATTATCTCCTCCGGCTGGTTGTATTTGTTGTAGATCAATTGCTATCTTGCTTTTGCCCTCACCCTAATTAGTATAGGAATTAATTTCCGCAAATTGAAAGATATCGTCTGGCTCAGTATTGAGTAAATACTCATATTTGTTACCACTCTCCTCTTCTCGATAGGTCGTTTTCTCTTGTAATTGCAGTAGGAATGATTGCGTCGCATTACTATTGTGTTCCTCCCTCTCTGCCAGTTTAAGGTTTTCATGAATAGCCTTTGTTTTTGATATGATATTATTAATTTGTTTCACTCGCTGGGACCAATTACTCACATAATTAACATTGTGCCATATGTTAGCAAAATCATCAGCAATTATTGCTAAATTTCTAATATATCTTGGTAAATTGTCTTCACTTATTAGTTTAAAATGACTTATAGAAAATACCCCTGGTACTCCCGACCTTCTATAAATTTTTATTTTGAAAAAATTGCTCTGTTTTGGTTGATTTGCCAGGATCACCTTTTCATTGGTTGTAAAGCTGTGTGGTGTAATGACAATGTTTAAAAAATTAAATTGGGATTTAATTATATTAAAATTAAACTTCTCTCCAGATTCATCAAAATAAATATTGACATAATTGTTCCCAATATGCCTCTTCTTTGTATTAGTATTATTGCTCCCCATCATAGTCACAACATGAAATATAACCTGGGCAATCTTATTTTGCCAATACCTGGTATACTCTCCGTCAACATTGTTTTCCACGTCTAAACCCCCAACATATATCTTTGGCGGTGATTGCTTTAATTTATATAGTTTACCAATATTATGCAAGAATTCTTGATATGACCGAGACCCACATTTGTTGGAAAGTACTTCCAGTTCCTCCTTTTGATTAGGACCAATATATATAATCCCAATTTTATGGAAATCCATTGTAGGGATTCTATCCAATACTGAAAATGCTCTCCCAGTAACGGAATCCTCTATTATTGGTATCGGCTTTGTTGTGTAACTTTTAGTATTCTCAAATAATTGCAACAAATAGAAATTAGAATTAATGATTTCCTGCGGTTCTTGATTTTCACCTATAACATCTTGACCATCTAAAGTAACATGTAATTTTGTAACTCCCGTGGGTCTTACAATGGACCACTTGGAACTACCATTGAAGCTATTTGTTTCCATACTAATTATAATGTCTCCAATAATCCATCGATTTGTTTTAAATTGATGCTCCAAATATCTATCACTGTTGGTTGTGAATGCCAACGGCAAATCACAATAGGTAAATTTGACTATAAAATCCAAGAACCCAATGGTATGATCATCCAATTGATTCTCAATTTCCGTAGATGCAACTAAATTCTTTATTAAATAAGACGAGATTTTTTTACGATCATTCAAGTTCATATTTAAAAACCAACTCGATATTACTCGATAGGAAAAGGTGAATACATATTGGGTTAAAATGGGAGTAAAATCATTTAATCGAGTTGAAGGGGTTTGATCAACTTCCGCATCGACACCATATTGCTGCAAAATGATTGCTTCTTCTTTGGGGGCTTCCTTTCGAGATTTTTTATCATGAGCAAATTGAATATATTTAAATGCAATTCCAAAGACCCGTTTAAAATCATCTAGGGTAAAATTAGAAATTAACATAGGAACCTCTACCAAAGACATCAAAAATTCAAGCGTATGGGTACTAGCAAACGCACTAGTAACCCTAGTTTGAAGCTTAGTCAAAATAAGAGGGACAAATTTTTGCATTGAAAGCGGCATTTCGTAGCAACAAATTGTCAATATATTCAAACAAGGAATAGCAGTTCTCTCCCACCAATCCAATCCAAATATCAGAGCTTTGATTAACTGATCTTCGTCATACTTTGAAAAATGCTTATGATAACCTACCAACGCAGACATGGATCTAATGAGTGCTACTTGCAAATCAGCCTTGATTATTCCTTTTGGTATTTCTACCGTTGAAGGCAAATTAACTGTCAACTGATCGCAAATAATCGATTTCAACCTTATAATGTGATCCTGATCATCATTAAATAGTTGCATGTTTGACAATTGTGCACAAAAGTGTGCCCATACGAATGAATACAATTCCCAATCTATAAACCTCTCCATTATAATTACAACAAACTTGAACCACTTGGATAGATTTATTGTATTCTTCTTGCCATCCTCTACTTCTTGCTTTTCATTCATAGAGTTCAAAACGAGATTTTTTGTAGGTTTATTAAAGTACTTCTCAGGCAAATATGGCAACGATTCAGGATAAACCCATCTATAGTTATCATTTGGTTCAAACTCTGGATCATCAATGTTTCGCTTAAATGCCCCAGCCAATCCTGTCATATCGGAAGGTTCTGTCAAATATATATAATTTTCTGTTGTTGCTCTAATCCTAATTAGGAATTTGGATAAGGTCAAGAGTATATCCACATTTCTAGATACCAAAGCAAGCTCAAAAAACACAATAATCACCTCATAGGTTTCTTTCGACTTGGCTGAGTCGTTATTCAATGTCAAAATAAAGATTCTGGTGAATACTTTAGCAATCTTATCAAGAAACAGCAAAGAAAAATGCTGGCTACCACTATCAGTCGTTTTACTAGCGGAAGTTCCGAAAGACTCTAATGAGGTATATCTTCTAGGTTTCTCATTCGTCTTAACTTCAGAATAAGCTTGCAAATCTTTAATAAACAATGAACAAATCCGCTTATATACGTCTACTGGACCATGCAAGGCAATATAAGTGAAAATATTGTCAATCAAGTAGTCAACTAAGAGAAGATCTTTTTCACAATTCGATTTCCTCAATATGTCCACAATTAAATCAAAATCAACGTTTTGCTTGGTAGAAACCGATACAGAAATCTTCAAAGCTTCAGTGATAACTCGCAAACACTCTATTTTGACTTGATCGTCATCATTTTTATAGTAGAAATAATTTAAAAGTTCTAAACTGTCATCTTTCCACAAAGGATTTAGTATTGTGCATAATCTCTCCTGAGAATAATATTGCAACACAAATTTGATGGTATCAGTGCTTAAGTATTGATGGAAATGCATGAAGAACTGGATTAACTTGTCCTTTGGAGCGTCCAATTCATGATTTTCATACAAGTATTGCATTTCGTTGCAAATAGACTGTAGATAATCTGCATCTTGATCTGTATTGACCTTTAAACTCTGAAGAACGTCAAACATAGAAAATGAAGTATACCATAATTGAAATGGAAGAATTTTAACGAATAATTCTTGCAGAACAATATTATAATTCTGGTAATAGTTTTCTTTGGAGAACAATCTGTCGAAGGACCGAAGATACGATGTATTAAGTAACTCAATATTCAAAGCAAGTGAGCTTTTGATGGACAATAGTAGTGAATTCTGGAAACAATCAATATCGTTAACTTGGGCTGCATTGACAATTTGAATCTTCAGAATCAATTCGAATGCACCAACACTGGAATTTATCGGAATTGTAGATATACCTAATTCATTTACCGACGCTTTAAAACGACGTAGCTCTGGATTTTGTATAATTTCACAAAGAGTCGAAATCAACAAATGCGATCTTGTATCGTCTATTAAGTTATGGATTGAATCCCATATTAAGGAGCTCAAGTTTTCATTCAATGATAAGCCGTTAATCCAAGATAAATACTCGATGGTTTTGTAATAGCAACTTGAGGGAACTTCGCCAAATATGACCAAGGTATTTACTAGTGATAATATCGTTTTGACGATATCGACATTCAAGGTCTTTTCTCCTATATCTATAACCAAAGTGATGGTGGCTAATATTAGCGATTCGTCAAGCGAGTTATAGTTAAATTTAAGACAATTTTCAACGAAATTCAATGTAGAAATCAAATTTTCAAAGAATAACGTATCTTCGTTTTCATTGAAATTAGCATTGAATAACGATAAACTGGAAATGATAAAATTGTTCAAGTTCTTCTCATCATCATAAATGCAAAAATCATGAATGTCGTTACCAAATTGGGTTAATTCGTTCAATGCAACCAAAAATAAGTTGTAATTTGCATCGATTTTACTATTCGCCGTCAACTGACAATATTGAAGGATATCTTTGAAATACACCAACCGATCCCCCACCGCATACGAGCTGTGCTGAATGCATTTGATCAAGAGCGTGATACCACTCTTACGGATATTGTTGGCGTGACTAACCAGACAAAGGTCTTTGGCAATGTACCAAATCTCTGGCACGGACGAAATGGAGTATTTATCCAAGGAATCAGCTATTTTCAAAGCAATGGCACCACGAGAGTTTAGAGAGCCCGATTTCAACTGATGGATCAACTTTTGAAACTCTTCACCTCCACCAACTACAGTGGGATTAATGGATACTGGTACTTGATTAGGCGTTGGCTTGAGCGACTTGGTCAAACTCTTGAAAACGCTGCCCAAACCAGTGGAAGTCCTACCAAATGTAGGATAATGTGTAGACATCAAGTTACATCCATATAAATCTTGTTAGATGTGCAATCAGGAGAATATTGATTGCTTCAAGGTAAAGAATCACTTTTGGTTGCTTGTTGCAAAACGAGCGGCGCTACCAATACGGACCTCAACCAATTCAATCTTAGTGAGGTTGACTAGAGAAAGAATCACCATCGAAAGAACGAAGGGTGAAACAGCCAGCTACGATGTCAATCGTGTTAGTTATTTGAATGACTGTTCGGGTTACCAGTGTCGTCGTTGAATTGGTCAGATTGTTTGGCCCACTGATTTGGTGAAGTTCTACTCGTCTGTTTTAAGTATTCTCACTCTTCACTATATAGATGTATCACACAGATAAGAAGTAACCAATTTGCACCAGTATCCGGAAAAGCAAGGGGTTATTGGAGGCTAATGTACTCATTGTATTCGTAGTAAAATTGACACACGACAATTGTTGTCCCACATCCCACTTATATAGCCCCAAACCTTATTTATCGTCTATTTAAGCTAATTGCGTACTGGCCAACCATGTGTTGGCATTGCTGGCCACAATCAAAAACTGGGATGCTACAGCACTATAACCAGTAGTCGTAATGTTAATTAATCTATAATGTATTTAAAATATGTGAGCTACGCTCTTTTGTATTGCCATTCTATGGCTAGCACCAAAATTGATAAACTCTGTATATCCATGGTTTTGTTTTCAAGATGGCCCTTTCTTCAGCTAACTCTTGTTTAAGAGCTTCAATGTCATCTTCTCTTCTCCCCGAATCAATATCAATCTCGCTGGCTCTAAGGAACAAGATCCAGTTATTTCTCCATATCTTGTGTCCAAAATAGAAGATTATTAATATGACAAATCCGAGATACCCTTCGAAGAATCCCATGGCACTTGGTGGCAGCCCTAACGGGAATAACGCCAACCAGAATTGCACAATTATAACTAAGGTATTTAAGCAAACTCCGTACCATGACCCTATAACTCCAGTCTGTGATTTAAATGCCAATTCATCGGTAGTTCTACCTTGAAATGCTAACGCTCTTCTAAATCTAATATGAGCAAGACAAATAGATAACCAAGTGAAGATCGAACTCAAGGCGGAAATTGACAATAACCAAGTGAAAACTTCTTGTTGTTTCCCACTTGCAGCAATAAAACTCACCAAGCCAAAAATGTTGGTGATGATAATTGCTACTAGAGGTCTACCAGCTCTGTCAACATACCCACAGATTTTTGGTGCAAGTCCTTGTTCAGCCAAAGCTGTTAACGTACGTGATGTAGCATAAACCGAAGAGGAACCCACAGAAATAACCGAAATCAAAATTACAGCATTCATTACTGATGGTAAACCAGAAATTCCTCCATTTTGAATGGCAATGACAAATGGCGAGGCAGTAACATCATAAGAATTGGCTCCAAATAATTGAGGGTTATTTGATGGCACCAAAAAGGTGATCAAGATAAGTGATAACATGTAGAACATCAAGATTCTCCAAAACACTTGTTTTGTAGCTTTTGGCAAAGATTTTCTAGGTTGGTCAGCTTCAGCAGCAGTAAGTCCTACTAACTCAGTACCACCGAAACTAAAAGCCGATGTAATGAATACGGAAGCTACACCTTTAAATCCATTGGCAAATGGACCAGGATTGTGCCAATATTCAGTTCCATAATGCTTCCCATTTGGACCACCGCCAGCAGCAAGGACAATGGATAAAATGATAAATCCTATCACAGCTATGACTTTTAAAGTTGAAAATACAAACTCAGCTTCACCGTATGCTCTCACACCAAAGAAATTGATTGAAATGACCACTAAATAGAAAATTAGTACCCAAACATCTGGATTTACAGAAGTGTTCCAGTATTCCATGGTTAACGAACCAGCAACCAATTCTAATGGCAATAAAACAAGAAATTGAAAGAAGTAATTCCATGCAACTGCAAAACCAACACTAGGATCTATAAATCTACTTGCAAAAACATTGAAGGAACCACTAATTGGAAATGTTACTGCTAATTCTGCCATAGCTTGAATAGTACAAAGAATAGCAGACCCTGTTAACACCCAAGCAATCAAGATCCCCGCAGGACCACCGGTCTGCAACGCAGACCCAGTACCAATCAATAAACCCGATCCAATGGAACTGGCAATAGCAATCATTTGCAAGTGTCTATTTTTCAACTTTCTCTTCAATGGTGAACTGGCAGTTTGAATATTAATTCTTTGGATGTCACTAAGTTCCTGTTCATCGTCGTACGGTCTCTTATACAAACTCTCTCTTTCAATCGCTGGCTTAAACGAGTCCTTGAACGATTGCCATTTCCCTAATGGTTCTTGTTTCTCTGGCTCATATGGTGAAGAAGAGCCTGTAGCATATATCTCTCGGTCTAGAAAACTAGAATTCTCCTCTTTACTCATTTTTACTTTTCAAATAATGTTAATATGAAAGTGTCAATAAGACAATACTGGCAAATACTACAAAATTATCCTTGTTATGCTTGAAAACTAACAATATTTGACAGGCACAAAAATTCTTCAGGCTGCTTCTTGTGCGTCATAAAAAGAAATCTCAACGGTTTTCATGCATGTTTAACATGATCATGCATATAATCACTATCAGTAGTAAAATGCTTTGGAGGTTTTTGTATTGTCTACGGTGATTGCAACTAGTAAAATCTAGAATTGTTGATACAAAATATTCACTTTATCTACTTTATTAATTGTGACTTATAATATCGTTTCTTTGTTTCAAATATATCCCTTTTCTGTCGTCAATCGTTTTGCGCGACAGTGCTTTATCTTTGCCTGTTTTCATAACCCCAGTGTTTGACCGTTTAGCCGTTCTATCTCTTAAACCTCGAGAACCTTCCCCGTGCGACACGACATTCCTGCTAGTTTTCACCTATGCTTTTTATGGTGCCAATACTTCTTTATCCTGTTAAAGCATCAATAAAAAAGCATAATCCACCACCCCAGGTGATTTTTAATAATAGCTGTTGCAACCACTTTGGCCTAACATGGAGAAAAACAGTTCCACAATTGTATCCTTCACTTTCGACCCCAATACCCCATTTTATATTTTTTCTAATGTTGCATCCACCCCAAAAATTCCACCATTTAGTTCTCTCGCACGGAACTAGACGAATTAAATTCTTCAGTAATGGGCCAGATGGTCCATCAATATATCTATATCCACCGATAAAATTGTACCTTTGTCTTGGATCACTCAGAGACAATTGTTGGTCTCCCCAATGGCCATCGTACGCCAACCAATTTCCGTAAGTAAGTTCTCTACCTTTATGACTGGTATTATTTCCTGGATATACAAATTTACCATCGTAAGTATACCCAAGGTAATTTTTGGATGGGTTCCAGAGTGGACCTCTATCGGTGAAATCCGATAGTATATTATATGGTAAATCGTGAGGATGTTGTCCAACACTGACATAATTGGCATGGGTACCTGTAGCACTGAAGATAATGGGGTGCTTCTTATCCAATGCATATTTCTCAAGATTATCGTAATAATACCCTCCACCACCTCCATGGGCCGACATCCAAACAACAATCGGTTTACCGTTATAAAATCGCACTAAAGAGTGTTCCCAATCACCAATGTGATTACCATAAGGACCGGCCCCCATGACAAATGGGCCCAAATTAAACGAGTAGAAGTAAAACCAATATGCATCTATCCAGCCATTACCTTTATCTACTACAATCAAGGTTGCTGGGGCGTTTTTAATTTCTCCATCAATCAAAGATGGTTTGTTTTTAACTCCAGTAATCCAATATGGATCGCTGTCAAAATCACTATTGGCTGTCAAAAACAAATCTGGGTCATTGGCCAATTCTCCTAGTTTATGTAAATCCATGTCGGATTCAGTGCCGGGAACAGTGGAACCGTTCATATACGTGACATGGAAATGACTGACATAGTCCTGGATATCATATGGATTGTATCTTTCTTCCGAGTATAAATAAACAAGCGGAGCATAGTCAAGCACATAATCAGGAATATCACCATCGGAAAGAGTCCGATGCAGCTTTGAAGGAAGATTTACAATTGGTGGCAAATGGAGTTTCTCTATATCAAAGTCTCCATTCGGATTACTAATTTTATTCATATCAATGTCATTCTGGATAGTCTTGATAAGATAATTAGCTTGCGAAACCTCCAAAGGGAACGACATTACCTCTGACAAATACAACAAAGGTATAATCCACCAAATCATCGTATCGAAGTAAACTAATCTTATCACGCACCGGAAAGTTCCTATACAATTACTTTTGAATGGTTAAGCAATTTGACAGGTAAATAAGCATGAAACGTTAATTTCAATCCACATGGTCATTTGCAAAGACACGAAACTAGCAGCATAGAAAACAGGTTGGTGCAGTAGGATCGCAGTAGATGCAAACCGTCCCCTTATTGTAATGGAAGCTATGTAGCGACAGGTTGCTATGGCCAGGGCCATATTAGGGTAGTAGATGGTAGCGCTGGGGAATGGGTGGGTCAAGGAGAGATTGTGATGACTTCCTACTGCCCAGCTTGGCAAGAGTTTATTGGGCGTGTTATATGCCGCTAATCTGGAACAAGTGTGGACCGGTGGGGAATAGTGGGAAATAGTGGGAAACAGCTAAATACAGCTAAATACTGGCAACATTGCTTTTGAGGAAAGCAATTTACACCAACCAAGGAGTTCAAGTTATTAATGTAGAATTATATAGTAATAAATAGTAACATCTAGTAGAAACAAATACATAGTCATAATCTAAAAGACAAATACTTGATCGGCCAATTTAGATACTGGTTTAGCTTTTGGATACCCCAATTCAACAGCAGCCTTTTTCATGGCAGAGATCATTGGTGGAGGACCACACAATAACAACTTGGTGTCTTCAGAAGAACTTGGTAAATGTTTATCAATAATTTCTGGAGTGACAAATCCAATAGAACCCTCCCAGTTTTCTGGAGCTTCGTTTAAAACGTAGTGAATGGAAAATCTAGAGGAATGGTCTTTAGCAAATTTTTCTAATTTTTCTTTCAATAAAATATCTTGTTCAGTAACATTGGCGTAAATCAATTTGATCTGGGTTTTGTCGTCATCGTTGGTTAAAATAGAAGTAATGATTTGAAACATTGGCGCAATACCAGTACCACCAGCAATCATCCCGAAAGACTTAACCATATTTGGAGTATAAAGAAATCCTCCTTTTGGTCCTTTAACATCAATGGTTTCTCCAGTTTTCTTAGACTCAACATGTCTGGAGATGTTACCATTTTCATAGGTCTTGATAATCAAATCGAAATACCCTAATTCTTCATCGGTAGAAATTGGAGTATACGATCTGGTCACTTGTTTGTCACCGATGGTAGCACCAATGGTGATATGTTGACCAATAGGTAACCCTAAACGATGAGTAGATCTTGGTAATCCAAATCTATATATACAAGTATTATGACTAACTCTATTTTTTTCAATTAATGGAAACTTTTGAAATTCATCTGGCTTCAACACACTGGCTGATTTCTTCGATTGTTGGAAGAAATAGAACAAAACAAAACTGACAATGATGGCAGCAATAGTTGCGAAAACGACAACGGGGTTCGATTCAGTTTCACTCATGATGGAAATACAAAAGATGATTTAAAATGAAAAAAATCAAAAGAAAAAGAAAGTTCGCTATCAACATTTAAATGTTGCACCACAACATTTTCCACCCCAAAGTGCGAAAATTTGATGAGCCAACAACTCCGTTACCCGGTAACACTAACTTGTGAAAATAGTACAATCATATGATTTTGTACTGGTCCGTATAGCCATACAACAGGATTATCCAGGGAGTACAGTCGCCTGCGCCTTGTGTAACAAGTTCTATTACTTCGAACATGGGGTTGTACACTATTAGCGACATTTGATTTACTAATAGGCTCATCGTATAACCGTGTACGACCACTTGATGCTGGTAGATCTACGACGATGGCAATGGAACTACATGCGGTTGTGAATTGGTGCCTGGGAGAAGTTACTACAATTTTCATGTGTCATCTGTCAGATCGAAAAGAAATTCTGGTGGTTCTGCAATGATTCTTGCATGCAAATGCATCGATACCCCAAACTATTTGGTGTAAATTAGTAGAAACTTGGTGTGAGCAATTGATATGTGTATATTTGAGCACTTTTTACAGACATTTCTTTTACAGAGACTCTCTCCTCTTGTGTGCTTCTTGTACTTGTCTCCTTCTATTTCTGAGCGAAAGATCATGAAGTCCTTCAACTTATGCTCATCTCGCGTACTGTTTCTCCACATAACCAGAATTTCGATCTGTACTTAATATGTGTATATATATTCTTGATTTCATAAGTTCGTGAATGTACTGATTCTATGTACGGAAGTCTAACTTTACTTTTTGTAGCTAGTTATTTTCTTCTTCATCGTTTTCTTCGTCTTCTTCGCCTTCTTCCCCTTCGACGTTCCACTGACAACTGATGTCCCATCTGGAACCCTTGGCATTTATACTAACATATTTGACAAATTTCAAAACTGATGGGTCTCGTAACATCAACGTTATACTATTCCATTTACATTGACTGGTATACAACACACTGTCATCATTAGCATCACTAGCCTTGTAAATAGCTGGGTCATCTTCTTCATCGTCAGAATCGTCACGTTTAGTAGACATGCATAATTCATAACCTCCAAATTCTCCAGATTGCCAATTCTTAGGATTTATCGCTGTAGGTGTTAAGTTGAGAGTAGCTTCCAATACAGCATTTAGTTCCTTGTCATTTCTGGCAATCTGTTTCTCAGTAGTAGTAGCCAAGATAAAATCTTGTCCTGGTCTAAATCTTCTAATCAACAATTGCTCTGATGTAGTGATAACACTAGTGACCTTTTTCAACCATTTCTTAAATACAATAGAAGTCAAAAATGACGACAATTCAGCTAATTTTCCATCAGTTGTGTCTGAAGCTAATAAAGTGAAATTAGGAAATTCTTGTGGCCCAATATTATTGCGATGATCAATATTTTCTTTATCAATCACCATTTCGGATTTACCATCAATGTACATATACCTTTGTTTATGAGGAGGTATAGCACATTTCCAAGGTGCCGAAATTTCTTTAGAATTCTTGGGAGTCTGCTTGTTTAACTCAGTGTCACGAATCTTTTCCTTCAACACGCTGGCAAACTCTTCGTTCAAAAAATCATTGATTTCAATAATTGATTCTTCTATGAAGTTTTCCCCTAATTTTTTCATATAAACTTCGGTTAAGTAATTTTGATTGATGTACTTCTTCAAGTAATCAACTTCTACCTTTGAAAACAGGTCACTTTCGTTATATTCCTGTAAAACAGACAACTGCTGAACTGGCAAGTCATTTCTGAAAGGTTTTGGAAAATCAAACTCTTGTAATTCTTTCGATTGTAGTTGTTGTAATGTAGACTTTGATTCTGTTTGTTCTTGCTCACCTGGTATAAACCCTGGCTCATCTGGTTGTGGAATATGGAACCAACCCTGGATTGACAAACGATGTTTGTCTTCACGCACTTCCTCGACATCATGGAAAGAAAGTCCTGGCTGTACAGTGAAAAATGCTATTTGATTAAATTGAGGTACCAATTTAGTTGAGTAATCTGGATGAGGTACATTTGGCACAATTGCTGGGAATAACCTTAAACCTCCACCATATTGAGCCTTCCAAACTCTGTCGGGATCAGGCAAATACAAAATGAAACTAACTCTTCTGGAGCCAATTACATCATCGTGTGTTAAAAGATGGCATCCTTTGGTATAAGTATTAATGGACATGTCAGTTTTAATTCCAGACAATTTACCACATCCTGTAACTTTGGAGACAAAATCTCGGAATTGCTCGGAATAAATAGCTGCTCTTAGTTTGTACACATTTGGTAGTCTAGATAAATCATTCCAGTCCAATCCTGAAAGGTTGGCTAAATCCCCCGATTGGTATACCTTGTAAATGTCAGTTTCCTTTTTAGTGAAGGCTATTTCGGTAAGAACTTCTTTACGAACAGCTCTTAATAGCGTATCGTCGATCAATTCATGGATCGTACCCCATTTATATGGCTGCGCTTGTGCTACTTCCTGGGCCAAATTGCTTTGGAAATCGGCCTGCCAAATCTTAGCATTGAACTTTGATTCGATTTGTTCATTGCTGAAATTCGTATCTAATTTCTTTCCATTCAGTTCGCTCTCCAATGGCTCAAGATCGTGTTTACTCATGGTATATGGCGGTTACAATGAAAAACGAGTGCAATTCTCGAATTTTGACGTTGTCTTTCCATATATCGTACCACTCATCTCATCGCACCATTTTTCTACAATGAGCTGTCTAACTTTATCCCAAGAATCCAGGTCTAAAGCTGGAAAAGTATGGTAAACTTGACCTCTGCAGTCACAGTAGACTAGTGTAATTGTAGTATCATTGTTCTGAAGAGAAATAGCCAGGTTTACTTGAACTAGTTCCTTTAGTTGAGAGCTGGAGTCAATGTCGCAGTAAATGTCATAAAACAAGAATTACATAAAAAAAGCACGTGACTACGTCAACATACTAGACAATTGTTTTACACTCCAGTTCTGTTGCGAAAGCAATACTTTTCCACTCTCCTTGTTTATTTCTGCTCTTACAGTTACAAGTAGATTACCGTTTGTGACTAGCACGAATATCATGTAACAGACTCCAATTCCCACTTTCAAACCATTGCAGCTTTTAAGGTACCATAGAAACAACTTAACCGCTATTTGCAGTAACAGGTTTCTATGGTAATCATTTTGCAACCTTTTCTTGACTCAAAACAAATCTCTACAAACCACAGTTAATCAATCACAAAAAATCACCAAAGTGATTTCTCCGCTACAGAGTTACCATTTACTGGTTGTTATCCTTCTCCTTAACACATTGGCTCGTCCTTCCCACCCAATTGGCTCTTGCCCTTCATGGTGACACTTCTGACAGAGCGCGGAAGCTTCCGTGATCGAATTATGCATTTCGCGAATGCATCGGACTCGAGTTCCGGTACCGTTACCGGGGCGACCACGTGATTTTATTCAATCATAAGAAATTTCTTTTCAGCAGGTTGACTCACCGATTCAATAGTGAAAATAACGAACTGGCGTAGAGAATTTGGTTGAAGATTGTTTGAAAGTTTGAAAGTTTGGTTCCTTATCAATTGAAATTTGTTGAAACTTTTACAAAACTGGTAATACTTTGTTTATAATGTCTGATTTATCACCACAGAAATCGTATAATTCGGTGCTAGATTTAAAATCTGTCACTAGTAATAACTGGGTTATTCAAAAATTTGGAGGTACCTCAGTGGGTAAGTTCCCTAAGAATATCGTTAACGATATCGTGAGAGTATTCAATGAAACTAATCGTGTTGCTGTTGTTTGTTCTGCCAGATCTTCTAATACCAAGTCTGAAGGTACTACTTCGAGATTGTTAAAAGCGGCTGATTTAGCTTCCGAAAATAAAGATTTCAAACCAATATTGAAATTGATTGAAGAAGACCATATTAATAATGCCATCACTAACGTAAAAAATGCTGAATTGCAAGCAGAATTAATTGGCGACACTCAAAAAGAATTGGTTAGAGCTGAAGAATTATTAAATGCCAGTCAAATCATTGGTGAAATTTCTCCTAGAACTCTTGATTCGATTATGTCTATTGGAGAAAAGTTATCTTGTTTGTTCATGGCTTCTCTTATGAACGATCAAGGTGTGCCTGCAATATACGTTGATTTATCCGATATTATTCCGTTAAATTATGACTTTTCTCAAGGGTTTGATGATAATTTCTACAAATTCTTAGGGCAACAGTTGGGAAAAAGAGTTAACGAATGTTCTCAGCAAGGAAATGTTGTACCAGTCTTGACTGGTTATTTCGGAGCTGTTCCAGGTGGATTGTTAAATGGAGTTGGTAGAGGTTATACTGATTTATGTGCTGCCTTAGTAGCGGTTGGCGTTCAAGCTGAAGAATTACAAATTTGGAAAGAAGTGGATGGTATTTTCACTGCTGATCCAAGAAAAGTTCCCAACGCCAGACTATTGGATTCCGTTACTCCAGAAGAAGCCGCAGAATTAACATATTATGGTTCTGAAGTCATTCACCCTTTTACAATGGAACAAGTCATTAAAGCTAAAATCCCAATTAGAATTAAAAACGTCGAAAATCCCTCAGGAAAAGGTACTATTATCTATCCAGATAATGTTGCTAGAAGAGGTGAAGACACTCCACCACATCCTCCTGCTGCATACGAAACTTTGTCGCCCCGTTATATTGCTTCTCATAAAAGGAGAAGTGCCACGGCTATTACTGCCAAACAAGAGATCGTGGTGGTCAATGTCCATTCTAATAAGAAAACCTTATCGCATGGATTTTTAGCTCACATCTTCACCACATTAGACAAATATAAACTTGTTGTTGATTTAATCTCCACTTCAGAGGTGCATGTTTCCATGGCTCTACAAATATCTGATGACGATGAAGTAGCTTTGAAGCATGCTATTTCCGAATTGCGCAAAATGGGTACGGTTGATGTTACTCGTAATATGACAATTATTTCTTTAGTTGGAAAACAAATGGTGAACTTTATTGGTATTGCGGGCAATATGTTTAAAGTATTAGCTGACGAAAAGATCAATATCGAAATGATCAGTCAGGGTGCTAACGAAATTAATATTTCTGCTGTCATCAATGAAAAGGATACCATTAGAGCATTACAATCCATCCATGCAAGACTATTAGAAGGGTATGGCAACGACGATCCGGCCAGTGCAGTTGATTTAAGGCTCCAAGCATTAAAAGTACAATCATAAATATAATATTAATAAACTAATAAAATGCATCGAGATTAGCAACACTTTCTTCCATGAATGGTTACAAAAAATTTATAGAGGCAACCATTTTATAACAAATAGCATATATACAAAACAATCTCACAATAAAATGATATATATATATATAATTGCTGTAAGGCTAAATCAATTAATCATTGAATAAAACAAACACGGTTGAAACGGCAAGTAGCACAGCCATTCGAAAGATAATAAACCATTTCCTACCACTGCTAGTATCAAATCAAACAATCAAATACAATGGCTACCCAGAACATTGACGATGGAAATGCAATTAGATATCAAAGTCACCCGATTCACGGGTGGTGGAAACTGATTGCTTGGACTTGTCCTCGATTAACCCTTCTACATCACCAACCATGCTGCCTAACAATTCGCTGGCCAACTTGTGGTAGGCCAATTGAGCTTTGATTAACTCCAATAACTCTTCCAACGGCTTAGCGTTCTCTAAAACGTTTTGCATGATATTGATGGCATCTTCCACGGTATTGGCAAAATCATCTTCGGCTTTTTCCAAGTTCACTCGTAATTGAGATTCCTTTGTTGGCTGATTGCAACTAGCCAAGTTGGCATTAGCCAAATCGTAATCGATTCTCCTTTGTTCTACTTTCTTCTGGATATTAGTTGATTGGCTGATTAACTGACGTAAGGTTGTTTGTAAAGGTTTGTTGAATTTGGTGTGAATCAACTGATCCTGGCCCAATCTGGCATTACCTATTTTGTTCAAATTAGAGGAATACAATTGTAGTCCATTAATAAGAGGGTCGTTACCGTTATTTGGCGATAAGATCGCTGGATTAGTGGCTCTACTTAACGCATGGTATAACGTTTTTGGTGGTTCAAAGTCGCCGTGGGCATTCACCAAAGCAGCCTGGGCCTCAGCCGGGGTGGTAGCCTTAGATAAGTTGGACACCCGGTTAGTTAAGCTCTTGGAGAAGTCATTGAAGGATTCTTGAACGTTACTAGGATAGTCATAACTTTCATTTTCGTAGTTGGTGGTAATCTTTAAGAGATTCTTGTACAAGCTCTCGATGTTGTTACATTTGCTCACCAACTCTATGTATTCCGAGGGCAATTGACTGATATCGTCTTGGTTAACATTACCAATCTTCTCTTGAACTAACCTAGACGTTCTTTGTGCAAACGGAACCACCTCGTTGTTGAACTCAGTGGTGAGCTTGTCGCCAAAGCTCTTCAAATCCTTTGTGAAACTTGCAAAATTGAATGACATTTACCTTCTACAATCAAACTATGCTGTAAGTACTATTTGTTCTAGATAAAGCTGATAGCTTTTGGTACGTGGAAGTCTGGGTGATATACAGGACCAACTTATGACGGAGTAAGTGGCTTCTGGGAACTAATAGGAATGAGGGTAGCGAGAGAGAGAGTCGTTCAGGAGAGTACAAAGATGAAGAGCGAGAGAAATGCTACTGGAGTTGAAAAAAGTGTTCGTTTAGGTGGTTTTACCGTGCAGTTATCAACTGATTGGGGTTCACTGTAGTGGCTGCGAAAACTCTGGAACCAAGCAATTGTGGGTAGCTGAGTGGGACAGGTGCCAAGGTTAGAGATCGCAATGTGTTTTACAGAGGGATAGGTATGCAGAGAGTATTGCTGTGTATTGCAAGAGTGAAAAACATTTGTAGCTAATTCTACTTCGTCGAGCCCTGGGGCAAATTGGTTGAAGTGTTACGTCTAGAATTCTAATCCATTTTCAAAGAATTCTAGAACGGCTCCAGCTAACCGTTTACCACCCTCACGGAGCTCCTCGTCGTTGTTGGAGATAGCAATAGTCAATCTAAAGAATGATCCCGACTTCTCACTGAATTTAGGGTCTACGGCCATGTTAAGACCTGGAACAGCAATTACTCCCGCAGCAAGAAACTTCCATACTAAAAGCTTGATCTTGGCTGGAATATCCGTCTCTTCTGGGAAATTAATGTTAACTGCAACAAACATTCCGGCTTTAGGATCAATGATGGTAAAGTATTTTTCTTTATAAGCCTGTGACTCGGTCAACGCTTGCACTAATACATCTCTTCTATGAGCGTAGGTCAATCTCATTTTTAATATCCAAGTCAACCACCCTTCAAGTCCTCCCCATTTCTGTTGAATGACATTGTTAACAATCACTTGCGATGTCCCAGAAGAAGTTCTGGTAACTATGGCTGCATAGTTCGAAATAGCATCAATGATCTTGCTATGCCCTACTATAAACCCAAGCCTTAACCCGGGAGCAAACAATTTGGAGAACGTTTCAATTCTAATAACTCTTCCACTAGTATCAATGGTGAGATAAGATGGGGTTAAATGATTGGTCAAATAATCTTCTATATCCAATAAGTTATCGTAATCAATTGATTCTTCTGGTTTCTTGAACGGTGGTAATGTTAAATAACCATATGGATCATCTTCAATAATAGCAAAATCATATTCTTCTGCTAATTTGTATACTTTTTTCCGAAATTCAATACTTTGAGTCAACCCTGTGGGGTTTTGACCAGTACTAATCGTGTACAATGCCTTAGGTTTGACTAAATCAGGATGATACTTGGACCAATTTTTCAATAAATCTTCAAGATATGGCAAATCAATACCATTACTTTCTTCAGATAAATCCAATTTGATAGGAATTGGAATGGCACCACAGTTTCTAACATTTTGCAAAAAAGGAGTAAAAGTGAATTCCTCAATAAGGATGACATCGTTTGGATCAAGTAAAGCATCTGCAGCCTTGTTCAAACCATCACCTGCTCCGTTTGAAATGATGGTGGTCCAATCATCATACCCAGGTTTATGAGTTCTAGTAATCAATTTTTTAGTAAAATCAAGCAATTGAGGAATCCCTTGAACATTAGCATATTGCAAACCAGTTGCAAGATCAATTAAACTTGAATTTTTGGTATATTTTTCAATAGTTATTGGTTCAATTGCTTCTGTAACTCCATTACTGGATTTTCCATTACCATTACCATTACCAATAGTATCAGCTACTGGTGCAGATTCGTCGGTTTCAGCAATTTTCAATTTATCGAAAATGTCCAACTGTTGTGGATTCGCATCTTTCGGTTTGAATTGAAAAGGATAATCCACCACATTAACATCAATAGAGTGAATAGGGAAAAATCCAGCATTCGGAGTACCATAGTTCAACAAAAGCGGCAGACTATGCTTTTTAAAACCTGCTGGAGGCTCATCTTTGGGGCCGGATGAGAAGTGAGAAATTGATCTGGAAGAAGATCTTTTAGATAGTAAATGTGTCATTATCAATGCTCAATAGTCAATAACAATAGTAATATCACTCCGAGGGTAAATTCTAGGAAACAGGGCCGCTTTATATCTGGATCGAATTGGGTGCAAAACTGTGTAACTGTGGTAGTCCGATTAGTAATAGATTTTCCAATTGATCAACCAAATAGAAAAAATGAAATCTTCGACTGAATAGGGGTCAGAATTTTTCGAATAACAAGACAGCACTTGTCTGGTTGCATTTATATCATGAATAGCATTAATAATCCTATTCAAAAGATAAGAGCCGTAAGACTGTACAGGAAAATAGCTAGACCCAACAGCGCTACCAAGTTGGAATGAGGTTTACGCATCATACAGGACTTTACAGGAAAATTATAAAATGGTTAACCTTCTAGGTGCAGAACCTTCGAGAAGAATAGCTATGACAAAATTGTGCAGCGCTACCAGATTAAAATGACGTTTTACACGTCATAATCATGCAAGACTGCACGATTACGAAAACTTGCATACTCGTTCTACTACCTTTTACCTTTAATACAACTGGGTTGTACTACTGGAAACCAGGTAAAGGACTGTTGAAGTTCTCCATGACTTGAGACCAAGCCACGTTACCAAATTTAGCATTCTCCTTACAGGAGGATTGCTATTTGAACTGCACATTTTAATTTTTTCATGACCCTTAAGACTAATGTGAAATTCTTAATATATTCTGTCTTACTATAAATATGGAGCAATTGACAAACATTTATTTACTTGTTGTATTTCTTTAACATATAAATCAATTTTATAATCATGTCGTCCCAAAATATCGTTCAAGAAGGTAAAAAACTTTACGAAACTCAAGGTAAAAACATTGATCTTGATAAATTATCTACTGATGCTAAATCTCAAGCTGATAAGGTTGGAGAAGGTGCAAAACAAGCTTATAGTGATTTGCAAGATGCCACTGGTTCTGAATCAACTGCATCTCAAGGTGGTATTACCTCCAATGTTGTAGACTTTGCTAAACAAGTTTACAGTGATTTGCAAGATGCCGCAGGTTCTTTAACAGGCTCTGGATCTACTGCGACTCAATCTCAAGATGGTATCACTTCCAAGGTTGGAGAAGGTGCAAAACAAGCTTATAGTGATTTGCAAGATGCTGCAGGTTCTTTAACAGGATCAAAATCTCAAGCTGACAAGGTTGGAGATGGTGCTAAACAAGCTTATAATAATTTACAAGATGCTGCAGGTACTTTAACAGGATCAAAATCTCAAGCTGACAAAGTTGGAGATGGTGCAAAACAAGCTTATAGTACTTTAGAAGATGCTGCAGGTACTTTAACAGGAAAAAAATCTCAAGCTGACAAAGTTGGAGACGGTGCTAAACAAGCTTATAGTGATTTGCAAGATGCTGCAGGTTCTTTAACAGGATCAAAATCTTAAGCTGACAGGTTGCAGGTGGAGCTAAACAAGCTTACAGTAACTTTACAAGATGCTGCAGATTCTGTATCTGGTTCAGGATAGAGAGTCTATCAATCTCAATATCAGGTTGATTGGATAGATTTTGTAGAACTGTTAATATACAATATAACCATTCAAACGAATCCATGTAATCTTTATACAATTTCTAATGTAATACTATTTACAAGTCATATTTACTATATTTTGCTATCGTTACGTCATCAAATAGAGTAATACTAGCTTCAAATATCACGTGCTAGAGATGTGTTGGTGAGATTCTCTTCTAACTGACACTCCCACAGGATCTTAATTTACATCGGGGATTAATTGAACCCCAATTTGGCCCCGATTGCTTCATCTCTTATCTTGATTAACAATAAGGTTTCTCGGGAAGATTCTCCACAATCTTTATTTGACACTACAAATCCCTAATACTGTACAGGAAAAGTACTTAATCTGACAACGCTACCAAGTTGGAGTGACGTTCTTCAAAACAAACGAGTCTGCACAATTACACCCATTAATATCCTTCCGTCGACCACCTTTTACCCTTATTACCCATATATGAGGCAGTACTTGTGGAAATCTCGTAAAGTACACTTGATGTTCGCCACGACTTGCTATGCACCACGGTCTGTCTTTTAACTTTCTCCTTGTAGGAATATTGCTATGTAAACTGCACGGTGATTTTCACAATGCAGTGGCTAATGTGAAATTCTCCATTTCCCCTGTTCCACTATAAATATGGAAACGGTGGACAATTATTTACAATGTAGTTTTTCTTTTTCTTTAATCTATAAATTAATTTAATATCATGTCGTTCCAAAATATCATTAAAGAAGGTGAAAAACTTTACGAAACTCAAGGTAAAAACGTTGATTTCAGTAAATTATCTACTGATGCTAAAGCTGCCTACTCCGATTATCAAGCTGGTAACAATTCCAAGCTTGGAGAAAATGCTAAAAAAATCTATAGTGATTTACAAGGTGGATCTGCTTCTGGTTCAGCTTCTGGTTCCGGTTCAGCTCCATCTCAATCTCAATCTCAATCTCAAGGAGATTCTAAAAAGCAATAGATTGATTAGATTAGAACAAATTTAACTAATAATATACAATATAACCTATCAATGAAGTCATATAATCTTTATATCTAATGTAATACCATAGTTACAAAGTCATATTTACTATATTTTGCTATCGTTACGTCGTGATTTATATCAGATATTCTTGCAATACTTGCTTCAATATTTCAGGATACCACCTGTTAGCAACATCTTGGTGCGATTTTATTCTATTCTTAAAAACTGAAACTCCGACTGGATCTTTATTTACATCGGGGATGAATTGAAACCCAATTTGACCCCATTTATTGATTGCTTCGTCTCTTATCTTAGTTTTTTGTAAGATTTCTGGAGGTATATTCTTCACAATATTTTTATGAGAATCTAAATCAATTGTTTGAAAGAATGGAATAGAAATCCTAGTACCAGTACCAGCTTGTGGAATAAGTACTCTATGGATCGTAGCTTTACAAACCCCTTGGGTAATCGCCTCCAAAGTTTGACCCGCGTTAACTACTAATGAATTGGCTAAATAAGGTACAGTGATCCATTCTCCTTGCCAATTTTGGATTTGCAAAGAATCTTGATGATCTGTAGCTTGAAATATGTAAGTAAGTAAATCAGAATCTCTATGAGGACCGCAACCTTGTAAAGATTCTGGCGTATCATCCGATTTCGCAATAGCAGATTTATTAGCCAATTGAGAGGTATCAGGATATGCTATTAGTTTCATTTTGGCTTGTTGATTTGGTTTGAAGTATCCATCAAACGCAGTTGCAGGTAATCCAATGGCTTCAGCGACTAAAGACTTAAAAACGAGCGATAAATGAGACATTTTATCAATATAACTCAAAATGGTAGGTTTAAAGTTAGGGATAGCTTTGGCATCTGGCCATAAATTCGGACCTTCAATATTACGATAAATTGGATCTCCATTTGCTGGAGCAGGCAATTCAGTCGCTAAATCGATCTGTTCCCTCCAATCAGCATGACTAGCGGTAATCTCATTAGCTAATCTAGTGTACCCCAAAAAGTGTGGTGAATTAATCATTTCTACTTGCAATTTGTAATTGTCAGACAACTCAAAGAAATTCAATGCCTCTTGCTTAATGCTATCAAAATCTTTGATTTCAGGACCGATTGATTCATAATTTGTCAAAAGCAAAAATCCTACATTGACAACAGCATGCTGCAAATCGGTCAAAAACTGTGCTTTTGTATCGGGGTCAAAAGCTTGACTAAGATCAAGAATGGGAATGTTGGTAAACGACATCTTGAATACGGTTGAATACGATAATATAGACTTTTGGTTACTTAAAGTGGTTGAATGACTTATATAGTAAGAAGATCTAAGAATTCCGTGATTTAATTAGAGCCACAATTTTTTAGGCGGAATATCTGCATAATTTTGCAGCCAAACCCGCCAAGCGTAGCCAGAAGTTTTACTATGAGTTCATCTTTCCTTAAAACTGATGCTTAAAGGAATAATTACTTCAATTACGCGGAAAAACTATTAATCCTTCTATTATGCCAGTATTCTTCGTGTTTTTGTTTTGGCATTCCTTCTTGTGTCGAAGTGTGTAGCCGAATCTGGGGTCAGTACACAGTGAATGTAGCTATAGCAATCCTCTGCAGAGCACATCACGACATACATGAGCGTTTATAAGTATTTGAACATTAGTATAGTCACACGATGTTAAAGTAACAAAATCAATACTTTAACCTGTCATTCAACATAAATAACAGAAAATTTGCAATCCAATATGATCATGGGATAAGTATGTTCGAGAAATGAGACCAAAATGAAAAATGAAAAATCGTCAAGTTCCACACAAGACATGTCCCGGAGAGGTGAATACGAATATTCCACAAATAGATCAAGCCTTCGGTTTAGAAATGCCGTTCAATGATTTTGAATAATGTAAATGTGGCTATTTTTGTACAGTAATGAATCTAGTAAAACAAGTGGGAAGTGAACAATCAAACAATAGTATCCAATGTCATAACGGCACTATGATAACAGCACTATCATCATGGCACTAGTTATACATAGACACTAGTTCTGGCCATAGCCTTTCATTTCTACTAATATGGAGCTACATAAATGTTCACTACAGCTCTGGTGAATCTACAGTTGCATGAAACCTACAGTTGTGAAAGAATGGTTAGACCAAAATGGGGCCCTGTACCACTGAAGCTAGTACTCCCACAACCCATTCCTCACGCTATAGCACGTTGTAATTATTCCAACTTCACATATTGACCAAACTGGAACTAGCCCCATATCTCAGCCCACGGCATTAGATGTCTAAACTACCTTCTCTAACTCTACATAGATCAATGTCTGACCACTATCAGCATCAAATTGCCACTGGATCTACAACATCTACCCATATCTACAAAGAACCGTTTCTTCTATGAGATACTCCTACCACTACAATAATGACTTCCCATACTATTTTCTCCCTTATCTTGTTATCTTGCCAAAGACATTGCACATATCGAATGTACCACCTAAATCTCAAACTACACTACGTTTTTGAATACAAAAATGCCAGAACAACTCCTCTAACTTTCAAATTGTTACTTCTTTCATACTATTCTTGTTTCCCCAACCCAATCGCTACCAGTATATAAATTGTTCTAAAACCTTCTTTGGCTACCTGGCGTGGTGGCGCCAGGTAGCGGAGGTGCTCGTTGGCAAAAAAGATTTTCAACGCGAAGAATAGTTTGCAATCATTACCATTCTAGATCGTTGGATATCGTTTACTATGTCGGAAAGTATAGTTGATAACGCTTCTATCGTAGATGCGGTGTTATTAGTACCAAAGTCTATAATCTTGAGACCATTCGTTTGGCCCTTCACCATTATTTACCCGGTGTTTTTACAGATCTATTTCTATCAGTATGAGCAATATATTAAAGGTAGTGAATGGACATTTGTCTATTTGATCACCATTATCTCGTTGAACTTCTTGATGTGGTTGATGCCTCACTGGAACATCAATATCGACTCCAAATTCAACTATTCTCGTGTTAAACTGTTATCTCAAGCTTCGCACTTGCAAATCACTCCAGCCGCCAACGCTGGAGTAGGAGCTATTGTGCCAATTATTAGAGAAAACGACCAAATTTCCTTCCTTTTCCAAAAGAGAAGACACTTGTTCCATTCGGAAATCGACAAATTCTCTCCACCTCAATTTGAATTCGACAATGCTCCAAAATTAGCTACTTTCCAAACCTCAGTAGGGTTAAAAACTAGTGAGTTATCTGAATTAAAGAGAAGTTACGGGGAAAATAAGTTTGATATTCCAATTCCTACCTTTTGGGAATTGTTTAAAGAACATGCTGTAGCTCCATTTTTCGTGTTTCAAATCTTTTGCGTTGCTTTATGGTGTATGGATGAACAATGGTACTATTCCTTGTTCTCGTTATTTGTTCTTGTAGCCTTTGAAATGTCCACCGTGTTCCAAAGAAGAGTGACCATGTCAGAATTCCAGTCTATGGGTATCAAACCTTACGATATCTATGCTTATAGAGATGAAAAATGGGTTCAATTACAAACCCCCGATTTATTCCCTGGTGATATTGTATCTGTTACCCGTACTCAAGATAGTTCCGCCTTGCCTTGTGATTTATTGTTATTAGACGGTACCGCTATTGTCAACGAAGCTATGCTTTCTGGAGAATCTACCCCGTTATTAAAAGAATCAATTAAGTTGAGACCTGCCGAAGAAGATTTAGCTGTAGAATCTTTTGATAAAAACTCTATTTTGCATGGTGGTACAATGGCTTTACAAGTCACTCATCAAGATTCCGATAGTCACATTCCAATTGCCCCAGACCAAGGTGCTTTAGCATACGTCTCAAAAACCGGTTTTGAAACCTCTCAAGGTTCTTTAGTTAGAATGATGATTTTCAGTTCCGAAAGAGTTTCCGTTGGAAATAAAGAAGCTTTCTTCTTTATTTTATTCTTATTGCAGTTTGCCATTGCCGCCTCTTGGTATGTTTGGGTTGAAGGTACAAGAATGGGTAGAATTCAATCTAAATTGATTCTTGATTGTATCTTGGTTATTACTTCTGTGGTTCCACCTGAATTGCCAATGGAATTGACCATGGCCGTCAATTCTTCGTTATCTTCCTTATTGAAATTTTATATTTATTGTACTGAACCATTTAGAATTCCTTTAGCAGGGAGAATCGATGTTTGTTGTTTTGATAAAACTGGTACTTTAACTGCTGAAGATTTGGTGTTTGAAGGTTTAGCTGGGTTTAAAACTGATGATATTCACCATTTGTTTAAGACTGACGAAGCCCCAGAAACTACTTCTTATGTTCTTGGAACTGCTCATGCCTTGGTGAAATTGGATGACGGAGAAATTGTCGGAGATTCAATGGAACAAGCTACTTTGAAAGCTGCTAATTGGATTGTTGGATCAAAGGATACTGTAGAAAGAAAGAATGGTAACAAGACCGATAAGATCCATATTTTACGTCGTTTCCAATTTAGTTCTGCTTTGAAAAGATCTGCTGCTATTTCGTCTATTAACACTTTGCAAGGTAAAAACTTTGTAGCTGTTAAAGGTGCCCCTGAAACTATCCGTACTATGTTAATTGATGCTCCAGAAAATTATGAAGCTATTTATAAATCGTTCACCAGATCTGGTTCCAGAGTTTTGGCCCTTGGTTATAAATATTTAGATGCTAAAGTTAATGTTTTGAAAGTTGATAGAAAAGATGTTGAATCTAAATTGCACTTTGCTGGGTTTATTGTATTCCATTGTCCATTGAAAGATGATGCAATTGAAACCATCCAAATGTTAAATGAATCTAGTCATAGATGTGTCATGATTACTGGTGACAATCCATTAACTGCGTGTCATGTTGCAAAAGAAGTTGTTATTACTACTAAAGATGTTTTGATTTTGGATGCCCCAGAGGATCACCATGATGTTTCCGAAGGTGAAAACTTAGTTTGGAGAAACATTGATGAAACAGTTATTCTTCCATTTAACTCTGATGACAAGATAAATCTTGATATCTTCAAAATTAATGACATCTGTATCACTGGTTATGCTCTTAATTATCTTGCTGAACATGAACAAATCTTAGATTTGTTAAAACATACTTGGGTTTACGCTCGTGTCTCTCCTTCTCAAAAAGAGTTTATCTTAACCTCTCTTAAAGATGCTGGATATAATACTTTGATGTGTGGTGATGGTACTAATGATGTTGGTGCTTTGAAACAAGCCCATATTGGTGTTGCTTTGTTGAACGGTACCGAAGATGGTATGAAAAAGATTGCTGAGCAAAGACAAATCGAAGCACAGCAAACTATTTACGAAAAGCAAGTTTCCTTGTTAGCCAATTGGGGTAAAGCTGCTCCACCTGTTCCTGTAGTTATTGCTCATTTGTATCCTCCTGGTCCTTCAAATCCAAAATACTTAGAAGCAATGCAAAAGAAGGGAGTTGAAATTACTGATGAATTGAGAAAAGCTGTTGATGCAGCTAATAAGAGTGGTGTATTAATTACTCCTTCCAGTACCAAGAATAAGGAGAAAATCAATTTTGCTGATCAAATCATGGGAGCTCTCAATGATGCTGAAGGCGAAGATGAAGCTCCAGCATTGAAATTAGGTGATGCTTCGGTTGCCGCACCATTTACTTCCAAGTTATCCAATGTTTCCGCTGTTACTCATATTATTCGTCAAGGGCGTTGTGCTTTGGTTTCTACTATTCAAATGTATAAAATCCTTGCATTAAACTGTTTAATTTCTGCTTATTCCCTTTCTGTTTTATATTTGGCCGGTATCAAATTCGGTGATGGTCAAGCAACTGTTTCTGGGGTTTTATTATCTGTTTGTTTCTTATCTATTTCTCGTGGTAAACCAATTGAAAAGTTATCTAAACAAAGACCACAAGAAGGTATTTTTAATACCTATATTATGGGATCTATTTTAGGTCAATTTGCTATCCACATTGCTACTTTGATTTACATCACTCGTGAAATTTATATTTTGGAACCAAGAGAACCACAAATTGATTTGGAAAAAGAATTCAGTCCATCATTACTTAATACTGGTATGTTCTTGTTACAATTAGCTCAACAAGTTTCAACTTTTGCAGTCAATTATCAAGGTTTACCTTTCAGAGAATCCATCAGAGATAATAGAGGTATGTTTTACGGATTATTTGGTGTTGCTGGATTAGCACTTTCTTGTTCCACGGAATTCATGCCAGAATTGAATGAAGCAATGAAATTTGTTCCAATGGATGTGGTATTTAAGACTAAATTAACTGGTTCTATTTTATTGGATTTGGTTGGTACCGCCGCTGTTGAAATCGTTTTGAAACATTTCTTCATGAACTCGGCAGCAGCAGATATTGCATTGAGAGATGATTAATTTTGAATCTTGATTGATTCCCGAGTTTATAGAGTTTTTTATATGAAAATATGAAAATTTAATAGTTTATACATTAAATTATGTAAATGAATACTCCAGATGAGTATTTATGCTGTATGTTACTTAAATAGCTTGAATAAGTTTCAAATCTTCGATTCTGTTCAAACTTCCGACTTTAAGTATTGTAAGACCGTCCCTTTCGATAATAGTGAATGATTGACGACTTAGTTTTTTACTGATAAGCTTTACAGTATCAACGATTTCCTCTGAGCTGGAGGGATACGACAAGCTATCTTTTACGATTTCACAAAGCTTTGCTACCGATAACGATTGTACTGAGGTATTCTTGTAAACTGACTGAAATATAATTTCATAAACCACTATCGCTTTGCTCATCAAATAGTCTTGGTAGTTCTTTTCGGGGTCTACCTTGTTGGACGCCGCCAATTGCTCTTTAAGCTTTATTCGTTCTACTAGTGTCAAGCCTTGGTTCTTTTGCTGTTGAATCAATTCTATCCTTTCTTTGAATTGGAATTTCAATGGGGAATTCTTCAACTCGTTAGATACGCGTTTCGTTGGTGAAGCTGATGGTTTAACAATCTTGCAAGGGGATGGGGAACGGTCTTGTAGAAGCAGCTGTAGTTCTACTTTAGGTATCCTATTTGCCAGGCCATTAGCATCTATCCACTTGTTCAACGCGGTAGTGAATTCAACCCGACGTTGTTGTAATTGCACAGTTGTAAAACTAGTAGGAAACTTGATATAAATCTGACTATAATCAAATAAATTGGTTCCTAATTTATAGACACTATAAATATCAGAATCAAAGTACATAACACTTTCTACATCAGACACCTTAATTCTTAGGCCAGCCAAAGAACTAGCGGAATCAAGTAATTTGACCAACAAAGGACTCGAATGATGGTTGGTCAAATAGAGCGATAACGCATTATCAATGGCAATAAACTTGTTTCTCAATTCTTGTAAGTGTCGCACTGGTATCACACTGTGGTCATGTAATGTCTGTACTGGCGTAGACATGGTTTAGTATGTCAAACTTTTGAAAGAAACGAAATGGTAAATATTGATGATTCTTTGACAGTGACAGGAAACGCGCTGCCCATCGCTAACTCATCGAGAAATAAAATTGTCGTGATTTTCTATATTAATCCTGTGATGGTGAAAAGAAGCTACGATAATCTAAATGTTCACCTGATTGAGGTTGCATCCCACAATTTCAAAGAATCTTATCAAGTCTCTAGGCGAATAGTTCACTGGAATCAAATTAGGTAGAATATCGCGGATATTGATCGCCGAAAAGTCACGCTCCGATGACTTGAAGCTCCGAGATGCAAACCATTTAAAGCATGGAAAGAAGGTCTGTAGACTATTCATACGGTTAGCACAGCGATAGAGAGTGGATGGGGTCAAGAAACACACGGGAGGACCATTTGAAGCGAGGGTCTGATGTTTCTGGCTACGAAGCTGCCATTGCCGGAGCCATTTCTGGGGGAGTAGCGAGAGGTGTAACCGCTCCATTAGATACTGTGAAGATTAGATTACAATTACAAACACAAAGCTTTAGACACAGTCACGGCTCGTTGAAAGTAGCGAAGGATTTGCTCTTGAACGAGGGGGCCATGGCGTTCTGGAAGGGTAATGTCCCTGCTGAGATTCTCTATGTATTTTATGGAGCTATTCAGTTTACTTCTTATACTTATTTAAATAGACAATTTGAGCGGTTCTCTATTGAAAATAACATTAGGGTCTCTCCTACAATTCATACTTTGGTCACAGGTATGGGTTCGGGTGTCGTAAGCACTACCCTTACCTATCCTTTTGATTTGCTAAGAACGAGATTGGCAGCCAATTCTACCAAACAATTCTTATCTATGACGAAGACAGTGCAAAACATCTTTCAAAATGAAGGGGTATTAGGTATATTTACCGGCATCAAGCCTGCCATGCTTTCAATTACGCTAACAACCGGGTTGATGTTTGCAACTTATGAAAAAGCTCGGGAATATTCCAGTTTGTATCCCAATATTCCTTTCATCGAGGGGATATGTGGATTTATAGCTGGGGCTACTTCAAAAGGGTTAACATTCCCATTGGATACTATTCGTAAACGTTGTCAGATGTATGCCGTAAGCAACCAAAATCAACAAGTTTCTGCTATTAAATTAGGTAAATCGATTTTAATTAAAGAAGGGTTGCTAGGGTTTTATAAAGGGTTTGGAGTGAGTGTTCTAAAAACAGCTCCAACCAGTGCAATTTCTATGTGGATGTATGAATATTCCTTAAGCTTCATCCGTAATGTTAAACGATTAGACTGATTTTACATATATCTATTTCCGATCCATACCCTTTGCCAATTTGCATGATACATAATTCGATATCCTTCATTAATGTCAAGGATTCGCCTGTAATATTAATAAATAATTTAATTTCAAAACAAATACTCTTCATCTGTTGTAGCATCGTGATGCTTGATATCTTCGGCACTATCGTTGGCGTTGGTAAAATCAGTTTCTTCGTCAGCATCCAAAGCTCGCAAGAATTCTTCTCGTTCTTGAGAATCCTCTTCTTCATCAAGTTGATAATATTTCGTCACGACATTAGGCAGCACATATTCTTCTTCCCTCAACTCCTCGGGGATAGTTTCTGCTCGTTCTGAGATAGGACTCTCATTGACGCTATCATGTTTATTGGTTGCCATTTCATTGGAATGTGAATATAAATGCTGCGAATTGGATAATACATTATGAAACCTGGACGACAGTTGATTTTTGTTTGCAGCGTTTGCATCTACTTCTTCTGTAGAACCTGATACCGTAATCGGAGTCGCTTCGGAAGCAATCTTCTTATCATTTTTCGACTTATTTCGATTACTCTTGGGAAGTATTATCGTCAGTTGGGCCAGTATTGACTCATTGTGTCTTTTATCATTAGAAATATCGGGTACAACTTGATCTGGCGTGACAGTTTTATCTGGAGATCTAAGTTGATCCAAGACATAGCTAGGTAGACTCTCTACCAACATTGAATTTCTTCTATTATTCTGCCTTTCTGGCGGGGTATCTATCGCTAGCTTTTGCTCTGAAGACTTAACACGGCTACTGAATTTGAATGGGAATCGATGTGATGAGTTTGTTGCTGGTAGTAAGGTGATTTTTGTAGGTACAACGTTGACATTGACCATAGTTGCATCTATTGTTGCTGGTTTTGACAGTTTGGATATGTTACGAGTCTTACTTTGCATCAAATCAAGGGAAAATCTACGCTGACGATTGCTTGATTGCTTATTTGTTCTAGAAACCACAATATTATTACTATCGGGATAAGGATGAGGCAGACGAGCCTTTTGCTGGCGATTTTGGGAAGTATTATCTTGGAGTGCGCTGGGAGGTTCCAGTAGCTGCTCTGGGTCACCAGATTTGTCGGAAATGAATGGTTTTAATGGCAAATTGTCAATTTCATTGTTCACTGCTTGAACAAGGGAAGGGAACTTGTTGGATAAATTACCGGGGTAATTGTCATTGGGAAACAAGTAGGTATTGATTAGTTCATCAATCTTTATGTTTATAATGTCAATATCGTCATAATTAAGCAAATTACATAACTTGTGATAATCTATGGTAGTATACAATTCCCCATAGTTGGGGGAATTTCGCAAATGTAGTTTGATGAACTCTTGCAATTGAGATTGAGTATGTGCATCCCACATATTGAAGCAAAAAACACTCAGAATAGTCTGGAATTGAGTGTCTACGAGGAAGAAATCAAATACAGCGGTTTATCTAGAAGTTACTCACTGGAAATGGCTGCGAAATTGACCTGCGACCAGCACGACCGCTAATTAGCGAAGAACCGAAGTAGAACTAGAGAACTCGAAGAGAACGTCATTTATAAATGCAACTAGATCTATGGCTGGGATCACAAAGACAACACTTCGATGAGCGGTAGGTGCTTGCTTTCTCGCTAACGGAAATAGAGCATGCTGATAAGAGTTGGATAATTATGATAAGTTTGATATCTGCTGCAAAGGAGAGCCAAAGCATACTTTTGGGAGTGACAATGTTGATTTAATATGTTCTGGTTGAAAGTATACTTCCTCCCTCGAGAATATTGCAAATCTGCTACGGATTAAGGGTATGTTTCTGCAACCTCACTGTAACTGTCTACTGTGGTATTGAAGTATCAATTACAGTGTTGCGGTCATTCCTAGCTAAGAAGTGGAAATTGTAACACCTTCAATTTAAAACTCAATCACGAAATCATCGGTACGTCTAGCTATTGAGGCTCTATATCACTTGTGCTAGCTTTCTTTTTCAATTGTCAGATTTCTCCCATTTTCAACTACCTTTAATGATATGGCTGCAAATTCGAAAAAGTAAGTGAACGTCACTATGTACTATCATTGGAGAGTCCAATACGAACGTAGTCTATTCTAGACTACATAACCATACAATACACTTGCCAATTGCACTAATTCCCATATTCCTTCGTTCTACTTTATCACTTCAACAAAGGACTACATTTCCAAGGTTAAACGGAATTTTTTCAATTTGAAAACTGATACTTCATTTCTCCAACAATAGAAGCCCCATCCTCCAAACTGGCTAACTAAGCAGTTGTCCATTGGTTTACTTGGAGTAACAGGAATAATTCTGGACAGATGAAGGCGACCTGTATATAACCTCATCTCATCTCATCCATCAAAAATGTCTATTTAGTATCAATATTGCAACAGTTAGTGGCTATAGATCATGAAATTCTTAGTAGCTTCCAATGACAACGGAGGGTTCAAGCTTATTGAATGTATAAGGGGTACAGACACTTCAAAAAAAGATGGAGTTCAACCGAAATTGGTCGAAACATTCGCCAGTGATTTATCCAGTTCTCAGCATATCAACAACTTCACGTTATTTCAAGAGAAATATTTGATTTGCTCCAGAATAGACGGTTCTGTCACCATTTATGATGCCAAACAAAGTGAGGATTCAACCGAGACCGAGAAATTCGCCCTTTTGCATACTTATAATTTAAATATTGAAAAAGGTGATAAACCAATTTCGTTAATTAAACTTGAAAAATTCAACAGTATAATAATAGCATTTCAATCGTCGAATGTTTTCATAGTACAAATGAGTGAGAAATTCGATATCGAACCGATTTCGTTCGTTTTGCCAAATTCTAAACTAATTAACGATTTCACCGCACATCCTCAAAATTTAGGTATATTTGCTTACGGTGGTAAAGAAAATGATTTGAAAATCATTAAGTTATTCGATAATAAAACCACTTTGAAAGAATTCAAAAAATTGTACAGCAAAAACAAGTTTCAAAATCAATTAATCTTTTCTGCTAAAAATGTCAAACCTGATCACTTAGACTTGAGAGTCCCAATAACAATTTCCAAGATAAAATTCATTTGCGAGAATGTTGCTAAAGGATTCAAGCTAGTAGTGGCAACTGGGTATGGACAATTAAGAATTTACGATACTACTCATGGAAAGAGACCATTGCATGACTTCAAAATCTGTGACCAAAGCTTGGTTTCTTTAGCTTTGGTAGACAACGATGAAGCCGTCATTGTAACTAACACATCGAGTTTAATTGCAAAATACTCCTTAACCAAAATTGACAATGAAGCCTACAAAACCAACTCTGCTACTGCTGGTACTGTGATAAAACCAGTAGCTAAATTACTCGGGAAATTCTCTGAGGGAGGTAATACTGGGGCTACGTTTGCGGTGGATTCAAGTTATGATATTATTGCAACTGGTGGTTTAGATAGATACCTCAGAGTGTACAATACCGAAATTAGATCTATTGTGTCCAAAGTTTATTTAGGGGTAGAGATCTCTGACTTGATCATTTTGGATCACGAAGATGACATTGAAGATGAATTGATGGTGGTAACTGACGATAAAAAGTCCAAGAAGAGAAAGAGAATCGAACAAGAAGAAGAAAGCGACGAAGAAGATTTATGGGACCAATTAGACCAAAGTTCTAAGAAAAGTAAATAGATATATTTCGAAAATATACATGCAATAGAAATGAATACAGTTGGACGGGCCAATAGTGGTAGTAGATTAATGTAGCCGATTGACCTCATTTACCGGCAGTAGCGATATTTGGCTGGGAAATGCTTTCGTCCACCATTCTATTTTCTGATCTATTACTACTATTTATGACACTCATGCACTTCCATTCACTTAAATAACTGCATTTCCAAAGCCTAATCTTACCATCATCACCAGCTGATGATAAAATCGTGCCTGTCATGTTCCAGTTTACTCTCCAAACCTCCAGCTTGTGGTCGTTCAATTTTGCAAGAGTTTCGATTTTCAAATCGCCATTTTCTAAATCTATCAATTTGAATATTCTCACATATCCATCTTTACAACCTGTGGCTATCAAATGGTAGCTTCTGCCCATGGATGGAGCCCAACTGACGGATCTAATTAATCCGTTGTGCTCTGGTAAATTACAAATCTTGAAGAATTTCGATTGGGACTTGCCATCGTTGTCATCCTCTAGATTTGATGCTACTGATTCTTTTGGTAAAGTGCCGTAGATAAAACCTTGATCTAAAGCAACTACTACGAATTTCTCCGTCTTGGTGAACTTGTTCGGACACCATTCTATGGAGAAACTACTTTGTAAAGATTTAGCAGGTAGGTGCAGATTCAATAAGCAAATTTCAGTTGTCAACCCCCAAACCGATAAGTCTGAAGGTTCCAAAGATTCATAAATCCTGAATATTCCATCACTACCAACACATCCCAACTTCAACCCCAAATGGCTAGGGGCAAATTGAACGTCATAAATGGGAGAAAACGACTCAATTGCCAAAGTACACAATTTCAACCACCTTCTTCCAGAACCATGTAGTTCATCCGGTTGTTCTTGCCAGATTTTGACCGTACGGTCAAACGAACAAGAAGCCAAGATCTTGGAGGTGGAAAACTCCGGATGGGCCCAGCTTAGTTTCATTACTGACGAATCATGAGCTTTCCAACTATCATTCAATACCCATGTAGATGTTGAACTATCCAAGTCAAACACTTTGATATGTTGGTCCGACGAACCTGTTGCTAAATGTTTGCCGTAGAAGTCATACTTGATATCGTGAATCAACTCCTCGTGGCCGGTGACAAACGGTTTCATTGTGGATTAGCAGTGATGAATGAGTAAGAGGTAGAGGTAAATGAAAGCTACGGTGAATAGAAATAGACTTTGTGGCGCTACCAGTTGGTGCTACTGGCTTCAACAGTGCTACTACGAAGCTTCAATGCTACGCTGGTGTGAGGAGGAAGTGCCATTGTGGTCATATATGCTTTTCTATGTTTGTCTCTGGCAACATAATGTGTACTTCTTCGTATAATTCATGCTAAACCGTCTCCATTGGCCCTATTGTTCAAGTCTTAGCCCTAGGCGGATTCCTCCCTATGCTCGCTTCCCTCTAGTGAGAGCTACTCTGGCTGATGAAGACTACACTTTTCCCAAGATTCAACCTCAATGTACCGCTAATGAAGCTGGAAGCGGTTGAATATTACATTTTCTACGCATTTTCATGTTTGCTTAACATTCATCACCTGAAGCCCATCAGTTCTTTTCTTCTAGTTGAGCTCAATGACCTTTAGTTCCTCGCTAGACCACTACGCACTTCAGCGCTACCATATTGACACGGTGTATTCAAACTGCGCTGCAGTACGGATGTATACATATTAATGAAACCTAATCATTCAAGTTAAATCTCCTGATATTCCATGAGTCGATTGTTTAAGGTAGCCATAGCGGTAGGATCGCTTGCCATAATCACTCCTAATAATCCTATCAAAACTTCAATCGGATTTTCAGGCTTGGGATATGTTATTTCCTCCTATTTGATTCCAAGGTTAAGCGCTAGCTTTATTAAAATTGGTCTTTCTGGCAAAGATTTGTCTAAACCACCGCCCGTGGCTCCTATTGCTGAGTCCATGGGAGTGGTGGTGGCGGTGACATATCTTTTCTTGATGTTCTGCTTGATTCCATTCGTGTTTTTTAAGTATCTTGTTTCATTTTCCAATTTATCCAATGATTCCATCATTTCAGAAAATTTTAAAGAACAATACCACAACTTGTCTGATAATAAATTATTCCCTCATAATAAACTTTCGGAATATTTGAGTGCCATCTTGTGTCTCCAATCAACGGTTTTATTGGGGTTTTTCGATGATCTCTTTGATATTAGATGGAGACATAAGTTCTTCATGCCAGCGTTCGCTTCATTGCCGCTTTTAATCGTTTATTACGTCGATTTCAGTGTCACATCGGTGGTCATTCCTACATTTATCACCAATAACTATCTCGGATCGCATTTGTTAACTTATGTTAATTTCTTTATCAAACTTGGTAACCATATCGTCACTAGAATAACTGGATTATCGTTTAATTCTTTGGCCACAGATTACGTTGTACCGCAGTCGTCTCCGAAATTATTGGATTTGGGTATCTTTTATTATGTCTACATGTCGTCCATCTCGATCTTTTCTCCAAATTCGATCAATATATTAGCAGGTATTAATGGTTTAGAAGTGGGCCAGTCGATTATCCTTGCCATTATTTTCTTAATTAATGATTCATGCTACTTGTTGTCTACAAATATTTCCCAGGCTGCTAGAGATTCTCATTTATTCTCCATGATCTTTATCATCCCTTTTATCGGGGTGTCTGTGGCTCTTTTTCAATACAATCGCTTCCCAGCAAGAGTATTTGTCGGAGATACCTACTGTTATTTTAGCGGCATGGTTTTTGCCATTGTTGGTATCTTAGGACATTTCTCCAAGACACTCTTAATCTTCCTTTTGCCCCAAGTGATAAATTTTGTCTACTCAATACCACAATTATTTGGTATTGTACCCTGTCCAAGACACAGATTACCAAGATTCAACCTTGAAGACGGGTTAATGTATCCAAGTTATGGCGAATTACAAAAAGAGACATTTCTCGTGGTTACTTTACTAAAGACGCTTGAATTCTTCAAACTTATTAAACTTGAGCGGGATGAAAAACTGCACAAGATCATCAAGTTCACCAATTTGACAATCATCAACTTATTCCTTGTGTGGTTAGGTCCTTTGAGAGAAGATACATTGTGCACACTCATCATGTCAGCACAATTATTTGTAGGAATACTCATGATTGTGGTGAGACACACTCTTGGCCCCTGGATCTTTGGTTATGATAACTTATCGTGGGGTGTCAAATAAGCCAGTGACGGTATCCCAAGGCTCCATCGTAGTGCCCAGGACTGCCGAGCAATATTCAATTTTGTGGAGCCAATTCAATCGCAATTCCTCCCTAAATTTCACCCGATATATTTATAGAAATAGACAACACCACTACATAGTGCTCAATACAATTCGATTAACTTCCGTATCGCTATACCTTCCTATTCCTCTCACTATCGTTATCCATGACTTTAAACTTTAGGCTATGCGCATGTACAGGTACGATCTTCAATTCACCACACCGATTTCTTGATATTTAAGCTTTTCTGCTAGTTCACTTGTAACAACCAAAAGCACTTGACAATGGCAGGTCCTCCACCTCCACCACCTCCTCCGCCTCCATCATTTGGAGGTGGCCCAGCTTCCAGTCCTCCTCCTCCTGTATCAATGAAGGGGAGAGACGCTCTCCTCGGAGATATAAGAAAGGGTGCCAAGTTGAAGAAAGCAGTTACTGTAGATAAATCTAAACCTGTTATTGAAGGAAAGGGTTCCGCATCTGCTGGTGTACCTTCTATGTCCATGGCACCTCTGGTACCGTCTTCCGTTCCGTCATTTCCTTCAGGAGCACCTCAGTTGGGTGATATCTTTGCAGGAGGAATGCCAAAGTTGAAACATGTTGGTACAGATAATAGAAGTGGTTTGGTGCCTCCATCAGCTCCATCGATTCCATTTGGTTCCAATGCTCCTGCTGCTCCTCCACCGACCTCCATTCCTACCCATCCATCTACAGCTTCTCGCGCTACACGCGCTACACCTTCCATACCAATGGGAAGACCACCTTCACATTCTCGCAAATCAAGTATTGATACTACAATTCCTGCTGCTCCAGTCCTTCTGCCACCAGTCCCTAGTTTTGCACCTCCAATCCCAACTTCGGCACCTCCAATACCTAGTTCAGCTCCACCATTACCTGCTTCTACTCCTTCATTACCAAGTTCTCGACCAAACAAGTTGAATCCGAAAGTTCCACCTACAAGACCAAAGAAATCTGGCCATTTGAAATCCCCTTCTATTAGTTCGATTAACTTACAAGAAGTCTCACCTCCTCCCCCTTCATTTGCACCTCCACCTCCTTCATTCGCACCTCCACCTCCTTCATTGCCTTCAAGCTTACCACCACCTCCTCCACCAATTCCAACCTCTGCGGCTCCACCACCCCCTCCACCACCTCCATCTGTCACTTCGGCTGTTCCTAGCGGCATGCCGTCAAGAGATGGCCCAGCACCACCACCAGCTCCTCCTATGGGCAGCTTGCCATTTTTGGCACAGATTAATGCCAAACGAGACGATTCAAATACAATTGATTCTGCTATTTCTAAGGCTTCCAAAACCATGTCAATTCCTCACCATGTACCACCTACCTCGAGCAAGGGATCAAGAGTGCCCCTGCAATCGGCACCTCCTCTCCCACCTTCTGGTTTTCCACCACCAGGCACTTTGCCAGATTCATCCAACAAGCCTGCCGCACCCCAAATCGGTGGCAGTTTACCATTCCTTGCCGAAATTAACTTGAAACGAAATGATAAGTTTGTCGTGGATGGAGCTTCTCAGCCTTCAAGTAATAACACGAATTCTCAATTGAACCCTAAGGTACCCGTCTCTAGGCAACCACCAGTCGCACCTCCTTTTCCAAATCAGCTGGTTCCAAGAATTCCTGAGAGTATTTCACCTCCTAAAAGAACCTCATTTCCAGTGCCAGAAATCAAGCATTCGCCTCATTCAAGTTTTCCACCTTCACCACCTCCACCACCCGCAAATAACTCACCTCCTCCACCTCCAACAATTAGTTCACCTCCTCCTCCTAGGGCAAATAACTTACCTCCCCCTCCTCCTCCAGTAAATACTTTTTCACCACCACCACCAACACACCCATCAATCAGTCTGCCACCTCCTCCAATAAATAACCTACCACCACCACCTCCTCCGTCAAATAGTTTGCCACCACCTCCTCCACCGGTGACTAATCTGCATCCTGTTCCTCCCCCTCCTCCTCCAGGAAACAATCCTCCATCGCATTTGCTGTCTTCCAGAGATCGAAAATCAGCTCCTCCTCCGCCACCTGTTTCTACTTTAGATCAACAGCAAAATATCGGAAATTCATTAAGAAAAATTTCTGCACTGACATATACGATCAACTCTGTCCATGGTTCAAACAAACAAGGTAGTCGGAAGATCACAATAAATGACACCAGGTTTAAGTTTACAAATGCCAACGCTCTTCCACATCCAAGAAGATTTGGAGAGAATGGAAACGAAGAAAAGTTATATCCTAGTGGACGTGGATCATCAGTGCCTCTTGATTTAAGTTTATTCACGTAGATATAAGTTGTTTTACTGGATACATAGTGTTATTTTACAATATATGATTTACTCTATTGTCAATGTCTACGTGGGTGTAATTCATCCAACAGACTACTTAGAATCTGGGTTCCATACGTGAACTACCTTGTCATAAAAGGAACAAGTAATCACATAGTTCTCTTTAGTGGCCCAATCCCCGCCATAGCACATACTCTCATGTTCACCTTTGAAGTTTTTAACAACGTTAAACCTGCCGTCGTTATCAACGTCGATAATTCTAGCACCATCGTACATACAACAACTTAATATCCTGTTATCCGATTGAGAAGGGATTAGCCTCCAAACACCACCACCCAAGTTTTCCTCCTGTAAGACTTTGGGAATATACCCTGGAATCAAACTCGGGTTCGCTTGGTCTAGAACTCGTAAATCCAATATACGTAAGTTATCATCATAGGATCCAGACCATAGATGGTTACTGTTGGAAACATTCCAGTTCTCATTCGGAGACAATATAGATACCACTCCAGCTGTGTGATGTCTAGTAGTAGTCGACCAAATAGCGTCGTTAGTTCGTAAATCATGAGCAATTAGTTTCGAATCATCGCCTCCAGTGTAAACTACGTTGGATAATTGTCCCAATTCTCCAAAGTTGGCGGTCCAGCATTCTAAATCATGCGAGGTGTTTAATGTTTGGAAAGATAGCTTGTTCAAATCTATTAGTGCCAGTTCTCCTGAGGTTAAAGTAGCAATTAGTATCCCACTTTGACTTGGAGAAAATACAATTGAACTGATAAGTATCGAAGCGTCGAATATTGGCCAATCTTTGACAAGTGTAAGTGAATGTGAAATAGGATCGAATCTCCAGATAATGATATTACCTTGGGAATGAGCTGATACAAGACAATTGGGGTCAAATGGGTTGAATTTGATGTCAAGAATAGAATTTTCCGTATTATACCTCTTAATCAATTGTAAATCATCCTGTTCGTATTGATATAAATCAACAGAACCATGTCTAGAACCATCGTCTTCCAATTTGTACGTACCTATGAATATGAGCGAATTGTCGTTAGGATAGACTCTAACACAGCACGGTGGTAATTCGGTGGTGATAGTTACAACCATGGGTCAAGCAACACTGAGTGGTCAAGTAACAATGAGTGGTGAAGCAACTGTCGCAGCTAGAGTTGCAAAATAGCAATATATTCAAGATCCTAAAAGCTTATACAACTGTCTAGGCTTCTCAATAGCAAGAAATAAGCACGAATATGTACTTTTTGATGCTACACTGGTACTACTGCTTTGAAAATAGCCTTCTCATGTTTAACTACTTGCGCTCGATGAGCATCGCATACTTGCGATGCTCATTGCCATACTATAATCAAGAAGACTCCAATGGAATGGCACCCATAGAATAAAAGTACGATTCGAGTGCTATTAACCAATATTGACCAATATTGACAGTATTACTTGTTTACTTCTACATAAGACGTGATTTTGCTACTTTATTGAGGGTTCACTTTTTCCACCCAATCCACCATACGCATCCGACAGCCCATTAGCAATCCATATTTGCACACCATTGAACCTTAACTTTTATCGATTTTGAACTATTCAATCTTCAATGATATCCAAACTACACTAAATAACTTACGGTTCACGTGCGGTTCATTCTTCCCCTTCGTTCTTGGGGAACTTCCTCTGGACTTCTTTCCTATAGTTTGTTTCTCGAGACTGTATATGGTGAAGTAGCACCAGTTTAAACTTGAATCCATTTCAAGTTTTCAGATTTCTAGACTGTTTGCTTCTGGAATGAGTTTATGGAGTAAATGGAATAGCTTGCCACTCAAGGCACGATACTACATTGGTGGGTCTACGTTTTTTGTCGCATTAGTTGGTGATTATTTGACTTCAAAGATCAATGATGAGGTTGTTGCCAGAAAAGAAATCATTCAATCAATAGAAAATTCGGATTCATAAACTTATGGCGATGAGACCCAGTTTCTTGTTTAATGTACAGTTCATTCTTGAAACCTTGTAAATATTAATTTATACAATTTGAAATTTGAAATTTGATATTTGTAGCACCAAATCTTTCCTCGTTGAAATGGTTAGGCAACTGGAACCGATTTGATTATGTCGCTGTTCATTGGTCCAAGTGTGATTATACTGACATACAATTTCTACAAAACAATTTGTATCTTAATTTATATTAAACGGTAACCATTAATTTTCATAAAAGTCATTAAAACAAACATATTAAATTATTAAAAACACTGATAATAATCAAATAATCAAATAAATAATTTTAAAATAATAAACTCTATTTCATTCTATTTTAAATTTTCATTATATCTAAAGTAAACCTTTAGCTTTGTAATCTCTTCTGATGGTAGAGATAAATTCCATGAATCTAGCAGGATTAGAATCAATTCCTCTAGAGTAAACAAATCTTGAACCTAAATGAGTGGCAAAGATAGCTTTTAAGTATGCTTCTGGAACTCTAGATAAGATACTTTCAATTCCAATGTGGTCGATCAACAATGGTGGCAAAGCATCAAATAATACAGCATTTCTGAATTCGACATCATCGTTCCATAATTCTTGAGAAGAAGCTAATTCATCAGCTAATTTATTGATAGCACCAGACAACTTGTCGGATAATTCAGTAAAAGTAGAACCAGTTTCTTCCTTTAATTTCCATAAAGCTTCAAATTCATTTTGAGCATTGGCAACAATCTTGATTTGAACTTGTTTAACATAATCTTGGTAAAATTGAGGAACTTCATGAGTAACTTTATCAACACACATATTAGCTAAAAAGTCTTTATCGTCGAAGGCTAAAGAAGCTAAAACTTCTAAGGAAGATGAAGTAACACCACCCTTGTTGGTAGAAGCATCTTTGAAAATAATACATCCAGCTTTTTCTAAAATTAATTTAGCTGATTGAGTAATAAACAAATTGGCACCTTCAACAAAGTATGGAACAATTGATTTACCGGTCTTTTCGTCTACTAATTCATGGACGTTTTCGGTATCAATAGCACCTGGTCTACCACCACATGGGACAAACAAATCAACACCGCCAACTCCAAATTGTTCTTTCAATTTCAAGTGGAAAGTATTTCTGAATGCAACCCCTGAAGTAACAACTTGGCCAGATGGTAAAGTGATATCTTGATCATCAACTAATACTACGTAACCTTCTTGAGATAATTTAGATTTGTCATAATGATCAATCATTTTTCTAGCTTTAGCTAATCTTAATAATTCAGCCTTATCTAATCCATTTGGATCAGCAATAACACCGGAACCATCAACTAAACCAACGTATTGTTCTTCACGAGATAATAAAATTTCATTGGAACCTAAATCACCATCTGGACCACCAGTTTGGAATTTTCTGATAGTGGCATTATCAATGTTTAATTTTTCATAGATTTTGTTAACATAAGCTCTGACAGATAAAGTGGTCATACCATATTCATCATGAGGAATACCACCAATTTGTGGAGATTTACCAGTTAAGAAAGATTTCCACCATGGAGCACCTCTAGATTTAGCATGGAAAGTAGCCCAATCAGTATAACCGGCAGTACCTTCATCTGGACCCAAGAATAAGATTTCTGGTTTATTGTATAAGTCGACATAAGCTTCTTTCTTTTGAGGAATATATTCTTTTAATAATAAATCAATTAATGAATCAATATATTTTTGGAAACAAGCTTCAGCTCTTTCTTGAGCATGGCCTGGATCTAATAAGATAACACCTTTGGAACCACCTTCTGGAATATCTTTATTTTTACGTTGTTGGGTATTAGCTAAGTTATAGTTTTCATCGAATAAATTCAAAGCATTCACATTGTAAGCATCCAAAGATCTTGATCTAACAATTCTAATACCACCTCTAGCGATATCTCTAAATCTAATGTGGAAACCTCTGAAATCAGAACCAACAATAAAGAACATACCGTATGGTTTTTCTGGGTATTCAGAACTTGGTAAGAAATCTGGTCTCAATCTGAAAGATAAAGCAACTTTAGTAGAAACAAAGAAATTGGTTTTTAAAATAGATTCGTTGAAAACGTATAAAGCTCTTAAAACAACAGCATGGTGCTCATTTTGAGAACATTCACGGGATAACAAAGTTTCAAACTCTTGTAAAGTTCCAACTGGTTGAATTTGAGATAACCTTTGGTAACTTAAAGTTTTTTCCATTGATGATCTGATATAGTGAACATCAGCAAATTGTCTATATAATTTTCTGACAATTTCTGATCTTGAATCAAATACTTCCTTAATGTAATTTTGAGTATAAGTTTCAGCACGTAATCTTTTCTTCAATGAAGACAAGGCTTCAGCGTGAACTAAAGATTTAGAAGCATCTAAAAGAGAAGTCAATTTGGAGTATTCTGGACCTAATCTATTCAAGAAATGAGTAACGAAAATAACCCCACATTGAGCGTAGATAGATTCTTGTAAGGACAATTCTGATTTGATGAATTTATCGTGGAAGATATTGTGAGGAATACAGTATAATAAACTGGCTTCCTTAATAACTTGGAAGATAGATAATTCAGCTGGGTTTTTCTTGTGTTTACTAGTAATGTACATGGAAATAATAGTAATACCATTACTGAAATTTTCAACGTATTTTCTAGTAGTTTGTAATTTATAGTAATTAGCCAAGTCAGAAAGAGCAGAAATATATCTAGCAGAAGTTTTTTGTTTGTAACCAATGACAACTCTATATTCTTGAGAGTCTTCAATTGGGAAATGTTTAATAACAGGACCAGTAGTTTTAACAACATCATTAATAACTTCTTGATATACTTGTTTGGTTCTTTCGGAAGCGATTTTCAAGAAAGTTTCGTCGGAAACTTTATTAATATCATTTGAATCGGTTTCAGTGGTGGCAAATTTGGTCTTGTAAACGAAATAACATTTGACTAATTCATCTTTAATTTTGGAATCGGATTGTGCCATAATTCCAGCTAAAATTGGATCAGATTTGTAATTCAATGGAGCAGAAAAATATTCGGCTCTGTAAGAATTGACGGAATCGGATGGATCCAAATATTTATCATCAATGATATCTTCGAATCTAGTGGAAGACGAATCAGAAGTGTTGAAATAAACAGCGTGGTCGTCGGCTTCTCTCTTGTATTGAATCAATGGCGATTCACCCCCGTTGTAAGCTTGTAATTTACAAGAATATAAAGAATGGATATGGCCAGCAATTTCTTTTGGAGGTGATCTAGCAAAGAAAACATCATCAATTCCTAAGCAATTGTAGAACCAATTCACTTCCGATTCAATCAAAGCTTCCGGAATAAATCCAGTGGAGTCCAAAATGTCGGTAACTTGATCATATTGTTTTTGTTTCCCTTGGAATGGCGAATCAATATAATCATGTTTCACTGAAACTGATGATCCATTCGATTGAACTGGGTTCAAATTTAAATTATTTAAATCTTCCGTAATTGCAGTCATGGTTAGATTGACAAAGTATCACAATGTAAATAATGAAAAGATTGAATCTTAAATCAACTTTAAACAACTGTACAATGGTAATATAAAAGGGGATTTAATTTTTTTCCCCAGATATTGGCCTCTATTTATACAAATTTGGATAAATGTCCGTTTCCAACAAAAAAATTTCTTGTCTGGGTGAGTGATATATCCCCCCCCTCTTTTTCTGTTTGCCGTTAACAAAATGGAAAGATGTGACACAAAGACAAAAATGCTTCCGTTCAATGCCGTTATGGGGGAAGTATGGAGAACTCATCTGAAAAGAATGATCCAGTAGAAGTAGAAACAAGTGTCGTGGTGAAGGAAAGGAATGGACATGAGGTGAAATACACGAATGAGAAGTTACAGCTGTATCAAATTACTAAAGCTAACAACAACTAGTCGCTATAACGATGGCTCACCAAGTAATAACATCATCTACAGCTAAAACTCTTCTAAACCACTGCATGGTTCTGTGCAGGATATAACCACAACACCGTGCAAGCAGTACATAACACCGTACATTGAAACCACCACCACTGTGACATATTGAATATATGCCATACAGTGCCATACACGATGAGCAAAGGTGGAAATTGGTATCTGAAACCATGTTCGTACACTCGTAGTTGAAAACAGCTGTGGGCGTCGATGAACTTAAGTGACCTTACGTAGATTTATTGATTTCGGAGCCATCGCAGCTTCTACAAATGGTTTTACATGATACTTGTTGCAAGGCTGTTTCTACACCTCTATACTAAAACATACTTAGCGCTATGGCAAAGTTCCGACCAGTAGAGGTTTATTTTTTACGAGGGGTGTTAACCGCCTGAACTAGTCGCCAAGTGTCAATACCCCACGAAACTGAAAAATTTCACTACATATTTATTTTTAACTTTTTCTATACCTTACGGCTCTTAATGTCCACCGTATAGATCTTCGGCAACAGAGTTCCTAAAAACTCCGATCGGTTAGCTTGTTGAGGTAAATATCAAGTTTCATTATGGATTTGTTTTTCAGCTGAATTGTCGTTAATGTTACTCATCTCCAACCTGCCACCTTGAACTTGTGTTTGCAGTTGCTATAGTTGTCAGCAATTTTTATGGCACTAACTATTTGGCTCTTGGAATTCATTTCCAGGGCTCATAACGGAAGGTGATGACGGTGTGTATATAGAATGACAAACCCTAGGCTCAAATGGATCTAAATAGCGTTTTGATGACCATAGTTCAGCATCATGGATTTGTGAAGTAAACAACGCCTGTATTGCAATACTGCTGACTACCAGTGCTACCGGTAGTTCCCAAGAGTATAGTTCTCTCGCTACGACGTTTTTCCATCTTTGCAACTTTCGTCGTTTCTTTTGAACTCCTCGCGTAGTATTGCCGCTTGAAGTTTTTAGCTACCAGAACAGATTATTTCTTATAGCGTAATTGAGTCCAAAATAAGAAACAACTATAGCTAGCTATCCACACTGAACCAGACAATTGATCTGTGTAACTGTCGAATGCACCAATAAACTGTGGTTCGCTGTGGATTATTCTACATTTGCTATGGCTATCCAGCACTTCAACTCACATAAACTTGCCTGCCCTACCCTTAATGTGCTGGATATTGTTTTCATGTAACTATAACTGCTAGCTTCCTGTGGTCCTTGTGTTGTTTGCATTTGTTGCGTCCCTCCGCTTGCCGCTACCATTCTTGTAACTTCCTACATTTCATTTTAGTCTGCATTACCGTTTTTTTGTTTATTCTACCCCACTAACTAGTTCGTAAAATATATTAGTTCCTACCTTACCGCTCGCTCTTTCTTCTTTCAGCATACTTCCAGATTTCCTTGATATTTCCATTTAAGACTTCCTTGGTGATAGATCTTGCAGCGCTACCTTGTTCTCAACCCCAGATTTCATTGCAAAGCAACCACGGTAGTGTAAACCTTGATAGAACAAGTTTGGTGTAAATGTCTTTAGTGTATGTCAATCAGGTGGCTAATGAGTTAAATGGCTCTTTTTACTATACGTTTTACTTTCTCTTTGGTACGTTTTTGTATATTTTTGCGTTTTATTAACAAAATGACTTAAACAACTAGGAACATTGTGTTCTGAAAGATTTTAAACCTTAGCATTAATAATTCTTTGCACAGTCAAAACAAACAAGAATGGAAATTGCTGCTTTATTATTCGTTTCGCCATCTCTGTATCTTTCTTGCTCTTAACAAGGTTATGTCCCTCCAACTCAATAGAACCAATTATGTAGTGTCCAAAATGCATCCCGTCAATTGACAGTTTTCTTTAGAGAATCCGCAAGTAAGCTGCTCCTTGCTAGTTCTTGCGTTTCCTTACACTACATCACGACCGAGTCGTTGAAATAAAATATATGTACATAATTCTAAAACTAAAGAGAAATAAATAAAAATGAACTAATCTTGTTGTCATCACCATCCGTGATCGAACAACATACTAACCGACTCACCATTATGAATACGTCTAATGGCTTCAGCAAATATTCTGGAAATATCCAAAACTTCAAAGTTGTCTTTTCCTAAATGCTGTACATTATGTTGTTGAGGTACCGAATTAGTTGTAATCACCTTATCAATATCGGATTTGTTAATTCTATTAATTGCATCTCCACTAAAGATACCATGTGTAACTAAAGCGTAGACGTACTTGGCACCTTCATCTTTCAACAATTTGGCGGCCCTAGTAATGGTATATGAAGTATCAACCAAATCGTCGATTAACACACATACCTTATCTTTAACGTCTCCTACCAACATGGTGGTGGCAAATACTTGATGCGTTGGTTTAAGCAAACTGGACTCGGAACTGGAAGAAATCTTTTCTCTCTTTGATCTTCTTTCTTTATGAATCAAAGCAAACGAACACCCAAGAGCATCTGCTAAAGAGGTGGCTCTCTTTGCACCACCAGAATCAGGAGATACAACCACACATTCTTGATACTTAGGAATGAAATCCATAATGTAATGTTTGAGCAACGGTTTTGAATACAAGTTATCTACTGAAATATCGAAATACCCTTGAAATTGAGGATCATGCAAATCCATGGTGATGATTCTATCAGCACCAGAACAAGTCAATAAATTAGCAATCAAGGTCCCATTTTGAGCAATCCATTGTTTATAACCAGCTTCAGTTTTACCATGACTATCAACCAGAGCAATGTTAGTTGAGGCAGAGTTGGTAATAATTGATGTTGGTTTGTATGGCTGCGGGCTGGTTATAGAATTTGTAGTCTTAACGCTATCAAGCAAACCATTCCCGGTATTCAATTTAGGAAGTTCCGAGCCCATTCTTGAAAACGGCGTAGGGGTACCGGGAGCACTCTCGAAAGTGTAGTCAGTTTTCTTGGTAGACAAGGATGGAGCGCCAGTCAAAGAAGCCAAATGTGGCACATCTGGTTGTCTTGAATATGGAAATAACGGCAATACCGCAGTGACCCTTCTTGCACTAGCAGTCTTACAAGCAGCTATCATAATCAATAACTCAATAAGATTATCATTGACATCCCCACAACCACTCTGAACAATAAAAACATCTTTTCCTCTAACTGAATCGGCAATTTCAATACTGGTTTCTCCATTGGAAAATTTCTTTGAAGAAACCTCCCCTTCTTCCACCGTCAAATGCCGACAAATGGATTTGGTCAACGATGGGTTAGAAGACCCACCAAGAACAATAGCGTCTCTCATTGTGAAGTTCCCCGGATTGTTCTGATGACTGCAATCATAAAAATTTATATGTTGATGAGGAACTGCACGTTTTGACCCATCGACTTGGTATGGTAGCACCGACACTCTGGGCCAAAAGGGAAATATCTTGGATAAACCGTAGATAGACGTTGTAATACGGTGGAACTAATAGCGGAACTCATAGGAACCTGATTGACTCTTATACTTGACCCATTTCACCGTTCGATAACTCGATTTTTCCATGACTTTTAAGAACTTCACTGTCAACCCGGAACAGCTGAACATATCAATGTTGAAGTCCAACTTAATAGGCGGTCTTGTCCAATTGAGCGTCTGTTGATTAGAAGAAGTAGCCAACGATATGTCTGCCGAAAGGTCATATTCCTGACATCCGAGGAACTTATTAAATTTCCACAAGATAACATTATCTTCGGGATGGAACTTACATTTTCCACCAGAACTGGTGAAATCTTGATTGATAACCCCAATTGGGGTAGGGATTCTGATTTGCACGTTTGTACCTTGTAGTTTTTCCGAGAAATAGGACTTAATTTTAATCTTGTAGGTGATTTTATCGTTTCCTATGGAGATCTGAGGGAAGATTTTAAAGGGCAAGGTAATATTCTTTTTGCACTGATACGACATCAATTGGAATTCACCATCTGGGGGTATGAATTGGATAATTCTCTCAGCATCGAATTTGTTCAATTGCACACATTGATGGAATTTCGAATCTTCCAACACGATTTCACCTGGTTTGGCTTGATGATTTGCGGAACTTAATAAAGTACAATTATCCGTAAATCCAAATCTACATTCTGGCATACCAGATAGGTGGGTATTCATCATGATGATACCGTCAATATAGCAGTTTATAATTTCTGAGTTGTAGTTCAATACCACACTAATCTTCTCATCAACATTCAAGAAGATTTCATTCCGACGGTATTTGATCCCCTGTGCTCTCCAGGCCACATTTGATACATTAAGGGCAGAACTATTATTGAGCGATAACACCGAATTTGATTTAGTTTTCGAGTTTGAAGACAATTTAAATATACTATCTTTAACCGAATAACATGATAAATTCTGCTTTAAATAAGACAATTCTAGATTCACCGGGTATCCAAACTCTACGATTTCATCTAACAACTCATAAATAATCGAAAAATTGTTTATAATCAATTCGGATGATATTTCATCTATAGTTGAATTATTTGAATTATTCTGAATAATCAACTTCAAAAGCTGATAAAACTTGGTCAAAAACTCCAAAATCACAGCCACGTCTTGGTTGGACCGCGTGATGGCGACAAACCAAATAGAATTCTTTTTTATATAAATAAAAGACGTCGATCCTAAGGTTAGAATGGGAGATCTAATATCCGACTTCATGTTCAAATCTTGATTGATAACTTGTACTTTAAATACATCGGCAAGATTCCGTTTGATTCCTTGCCTGTAAGATTTATACATCAACACATCTCCTTTACTGTCAAAGAGAAACAATGCCGAGATCATCTTCAATTTGTGGTTGTTGGTTGTATCAATCAGATAGAATTGACTTTTAGTGAAAAAGGTGAAGTTGAATCAATATTAGGTAATACATTAAGTAAGCGAAATCATGACGAAGACTGCGACAGAGACGAGAGACGTGACTTGAAATGCGACAAGAAATGGGAGGAGTGAGAACATACCAGCAAAGTCTGCAGCTACGGAGACAAGGTAGACAAAATGGACAGGAGAGTTCGAGAAGGGTTATTGCGAGCTGCAGTTAGACCAGCAACACCTAGTTGTTTTCTACAGTAGTGACTTTTGTAGCGCAATCGGTAGATGCTTCCATGAAATCGGGGAAGTCGCATCAACTCCGCAAATTACCATACAGGACACACTATTTACTGATAACCCACAGTTATGGCGACAATAGTCTACTCACAGTTCACTCAATGTAAGTAAACGAAATCGTTTCTAGAGCAGAGAGTGCCGATGGCGTCTTCCTTTCAAATTTGTCCTGACATGAATAGTCGCCGCTATCGGCATTACCCATTCTTCCCAGGAACCCGCAGTGACGTAGCCACCACACCACATTAAACCCCTATGTCAAGCAACGATAGAGCTTCCCCCATCAAAATTGAAGCAATTCCTACAGCAAAGTAACGCCAGAAGTCGACAAACCCACAAACTCCTCAAATAACTCTCTACTTGACTAATTACCTCGGACTCTCTCACTCACAACGGCTATGTCAAACTGCATAATACCTAGCCAAGAAGATAACAGGTTTTGATACCGTAGATAAGCACAAAGTCAGATATATGGCACATTGCTACGAGCAACAGTAGTGCAACGTTTGCATTGTCTGGTAATTCTCTATTCCTATCGTTTTTAGTTGTAATCTTAATTATAACGGAAAAAGAAATTTTCCGCCCACCGGCTAAATCTACAGTGCCTCTATTTGAAAAACTTTTGTGCTTAACGAGTCACTTCGGTATCTTTTCATATATCTTCCCATTTTACTAGTGCCATTAGCCGCACACTTCTTACCATACCGACCCCCGTCCTTTAATTGCGTGGTATTAAGTTTTTCCCGCTCTTCCAAGTCTTTCTATTGCATTACTAATAGTATGAATCGCATGGTAGGTACTACCAGATTTCATGATTTGTACAATCATGGCCATGCGTTGTACGATTCATATATTGTACCCAATACCGGGATTAGTTTGCTTATCCTTGCACAGTTCTTCAATTCAATTATGGTGACTACTTGTAAATTGTTGGAAACTGATAAATCGGTTGCTATCAAGTTTAATCCATTTCAAATACTATTTGCTAGAATGTTCATCACTTGTGCATGTTGTTTTCTATATATGTATACTACTAAATCGGTAGCAGACTATCCTTGGGGACCGAAGAATGTCCGCCCTTTACTTGTCACTAGAGGTGTTCTTGGGTTCTTCGGAGTTTTTGGATTATATTTCTCCTTGCAGTACCTTAGTCTTTCCGATGCGGTAGCCATCACTTTCTTGGTACCAATGCTAACTGGTATACTAGCGTGGATAATATTGCACGAACCTTATTCCAGCTTACAAGCTATATGTACCTTAGTATCATTTTCTGGGGTTTTGTTAATTGCGAAACCTCTGTTCATCTTTGGCCAAGCGGCTGATAAAGAGACTTTAGACGATTCAATTGAAAGCTCCCTGACGGAATTGAGATTACTAGCTTCTGGCCTTGGTGTCCTTGGTGCCTGTGGAGCTGGTGGAGTTTACGTCACTATAAGAAAAATCGGTAAAGCCGTGCATCCTCTTCTATCGGTGACGTATTTTGCCATAACTTGTTGTATAGTTTCATTCGTAGCCATCCTAATTGTCCCATCTTATCATTTCGTCTTACCCAATTCAAATTACCAATGGTTCCTCTTTTTATTAATTGGATTTTCCGGATTCATCATGCAATGTTGTTTGACCGCCGGAATCCAAAGAGTCAATGCTGGTAAAGCTAGTTTCATGAGTTACTCAAACATGGTATTTGCTTTGATCTGGGATATATTCCTTTGGCATCATTTCCCTGGATTATTAAGTTGCCTAGGAATAATCATCATTATTTCTTGTGCGGTTATAATTATACAATATAAACCAGCAAATACTACTGAAGCAGATCCTGAAGCTAATATAGAAAACGGAGAACATAAACACAAACACATTGCCTTGCAAGATTTTGAAATCACTGACGACGAATCAGATGAATGGTTCAATTCAGTACCGGCAGCACAACCGCTACATAATGACGATATGCTATCGGTAAATCTAAATGATGGTAAAAAATAGACATTAACTAGGATTTATAGATTTAATAAATAACCATCAACGGAGAATTTTGACCACTTCACAGTTGAAAGCAGTCAACAGTGATACTGTACTACTTGTATAGGACATTTCTGTCGCTGAAACCCAATATTCCTCCAATTGTTAGGTTGATTTCTATCTTATCTGCCTAGCCAATTCATGAGGTAGCAATTAATTACAACTACACTAGCCATCAACTCAACCAATCTAACTGTTTCTTTACTTGATTCAACTGTAATAGCGAGTCATGGATCTGCTCGGTCTCTTCAACGAGCTTTGTGCTAGTAGCAGTCAAATCGGTAACGTTACCAATGAGCTTTCTAGAGTTGTTCAAATTAATATCAATATATTCCACTTTTAAGAAATCGTTAACTTTAGGGTTTGTAGGGAGTATTCTTAACTGGTTAACCCATCTATGACTTGTGGCATTTGTCTTGATGGACGTTGGCTTTGTTTCTGACATTTAAAGCTAGGAATACATATACAGAGATGGTTTTTGTCGGTAAACTTGGTTTTGTAGCGAGAACTTACTGCGAGACTACGTAATCTGAAATAAATTCATGTTAGCTATTATTCTATAAAATTTCTTATTTCAAAGACTACAAGCACAATAACTTGTATCTTTGGTGATGAAATTCTCTTCTATTGTAATACTTCTCATTTTTGATGGAAAAACCTGGCTTTCTCCTATGGGGATGCGAATTCTTTCGGGTCAACTGGTCAAATTTCCAACAATGACCTTCTGCAGCTTTTGACAACTTAACAGTTTAAGCCTATGAGCCAATTTTTTAGTTCAGTAATCGGCGATTTCGATGGGACGCCATCTACTTCCTCTTCAATTAAACCATCCTAGTAGTCCGATACTTGTAGATTCAATCTTCCGTTAACTTCGTGGTTCTGACTGTAACAAGTATTTGACATGACAAATATCATGCTTAGCATGATTGGAAGTAGAGCTCAAGATTTGTACAATCATGGCCGTAAGTTTTACGACTCCTATATTTTGCCTAATGCCGGGATCAGTTTGCTATTCCTTGCACAATTCTTCAATTCAATTATGGTGACTACTTGTAAATTGTTGGAAACTGATAAATCGGTTGCTATCAAGTTTAATCCATTTCAAATACTATTTGCTAGAATGTTCATCACTTGTGCATGTTGTTTTCTATATATGTATACTACTAAATCGGTAGCAGACTATCCTTGGGGACCGAAGAATGTCCGCCATTTACTTGTCACTAGAGGTGTTCTTGGATTCTTCGGAGTTTTTGGATTATATTTCTCCTTACAGTACATTAGTCTTTCTGATGCTGTAGCCATCACCTTCTTGGTACCGATGCTAACTGGTATTCTAGCGTGGATAATATTGCATGAACCTTATTCCAGCTTACAAGCTATATGTACCTTAGTATCATTTTCGGGGGTTTTGTTAATTGCTAAACCCCTGTTCATCTTTGGCACCGATAAAGAGTCTTCTACAGATGATTCAATTGAAAGCTCCCTGACGGAATTGAGATTGTTAGCGTCCGGAATTGGTATCCTTGGTACCTGCGGTGCAGCTGGAGCTTACGTTACTATTCGAAAAATGGGTAAATCCGTGCATCCTCTTATATCGGTAACATATTTTGCTTTAACTTGTTGCATAGTTTCATTCGCAGCCATCCTAGTTGTTCCATCTTATCAATTTATTTTACCCAATTCAAGCTACCAATGGTTTTTATTTTTATTGATTGGATTTTCTGGATTCATCATGCAATGTTGCAAAACCGCTGGAATCCAAAGAGTCAATGCTGGAAAAGCCAGTTTTATGAGTTATTCAAATATGGTATTTGCTTTGATCTGGGATATATTCCTTTGGCATCATTTCCCTGGATTATTGAGTTGCCTAGGAATAATCATTATCATTTCTTGTGCGGTTATAATAATACAATATAAACCAGAGAAAGACAATGCAGCAGATCCTGAAGTTGGACTAGAAAACGGAGAACGCAAAAACCAGCAAATTCCATTGCAAGATTTTGAAATCACTGACGATAACTCAGATCAATTGTTCAATTCTGTGCTAGTTGAACAACAGGTTCCAAATGAGGAATTGATATCTCTAAATCTAGATGCTGCTAAAAAATAGAAAATCACCATGATTTATGATAAATAACACATACTTACATAATGAAATGCCAGTATCGATGCGATGCTACTAGGTTAGAATATTTCTGTAGATGGAGCCCAATTTTCTTCCTTCTTACATTGAATTCTAGTCAATTCACGCGGTAGCAATTGCAACTTCACTAGCCATCAACCCAATCATTCGCACTGTTTCTTTACTTGATTCAACTGTAATAGCAAATCATGGATATTCTCGGTCTCTTCTACAAGCATTGCACAATTGAATAGGCAACATTTCAAATTAATATCAGTATATTCCTTCTTTTAAGTAATTGTTAACTTTATGTTTGTGGGGAGAGTTCTCAACAGGTTAACCCATCTATGACTTGCGGTATTTGGCCTGGTGGGCTAGTTTTGTTTCTGACATTTAAAGGTATGAATACGTTTAATCGAGAGATTATTCTTGTCAGTTTTGTTAGCGAGAACTTTACTGCGAGAAGACGTTAGCTGATATAATTTCAATTTAGTTGTGAATATTCTATAAAATTTCTAATTTCAATGACTAGAAAGCACCACAGTCTATATCTTTGGTGATTCAATTCTTCTGTTGAAATACTTGATCAATTTGTCACGGAAAAACCTAGCTTTCTTCTGAGGTTGATGCGAATTCTTTCAGAATCAACCGATCATATTTCCAACAATGGCCCTCTGCTGCCTTTGGCAACGAAGTAATATTTTCAGAATCTACGTCCCAATTATTTAGTTCAGTGAATAAATCGGCAACCGCGGTGGGGTACCATCTACTTCCTTTCCAATCAAACCATCCCAAATGTCCTCCAATGGTTGTAGTAACAAGCGAAACAAAAGGATTGATTTTTGTTTCTGCAAAAGGTAAGGTACGGCTTCCTGTGATTGGGTCGTCCAATGAAGAAACAATCAACGTAGGAACTCTAATTTTTACCAATCTTTGATTTGGCGAAGCATGACGATAATATTCATCAGCGTTATTGAAGCCAAATAATTTGGATGTGAATTCCGAATCAAAATCTTTTAAATATTTGATATTATATTTGGAAGGGTCTTTATTATAAGCTTTCACGATTGCATTTTCTGATAGTTGATGAATATTGGAATTTAATAATCTTAATAAATTACTTCCCATAGTAGGCGAATAAACATTATGTCCAATAACCGATTCGCGCAATAGAATAGAGCTATCAGGGAAATCCCAAGGAGTTCCCATGATTGCAGCTCCCTTGATTTGAGGATGGACCGAATCACCTTCTTGACCCAAATAGTTTGCCAGAATTGCTCCACCAAGACTAAAACCAATCAAATAGATTCGTTTATTGGGCCATTTCTTGGTGATATGTTCATTAATAACGTAACGTAAATCATTAGTCCATAATCCGTTAAATAATTGCGGAGAAGTGATTGAATGATGGGCACAACCACGAGCATTCAATACTATGGCATCGAAATCATACGGTTCTTCAGTAATCACATTTAGAAATGCTCGAATGTAAGATTCGTAAGATCCACCAGATAATCCGTGCAAAGCAACTACCAACGGTTTGTCATTGTTTAGTAAATCAAACTCATTGGCAGGATCAAGATATTCTGTTCTTGGTGGTAAGTCGAGCAACTGGGATGCCGGTTTAAATTGTAAATGACTCAGAGACGATACATATTTAGGAACTACATAATCTAGCGCAACGGTGGATTTTCCTTTCCAACAGTCATAATGTAAATGTTCTCCATTGACCGCATATGTTTTGTTTTCAATGGGTAAAATAACCCGTTTATAATGAACCAAGTCAACAGTTTCGAATTTATTCAAAGCAGTATACGCTGTTTGAGCGTGGCCGGTATTTAATAACGGATTAACAATAAAGGAATACCCAGTATTTAGTTGTGGTACCATCCTGACAATATCGGCAAACGAGATATAGCCATGTTCCGACTTGAATTGAACTGAATTGTCCGGAAAAAACGCTTCGACGTTAGATTTGATTCCCAATACCATTTCCAAGGAGTTACAGCTGCTTAAATCAGTTACGATTATACCTTCTAGATGAGTTTAGCTGTATGTTTGCTATACAAGTTTGCTACGGAAGCAATTTTTCACTACTGCGATGTGCAAAAAATCATATGAATGAATAAAAATTTGGCCACAAGTTGAAAAGCGCAAATTGGGGTTGCACCGTTTCCAATTTCTTCGCTGTCCAAGTTAGAATCTTGAATTTTACAGAAGATACAGTGAATTTTACGGTAAAGATTTTGAGAAGCGAAATGGTTGCAAAATTAGACCCTTCTTGGAAAAGAGGGGTGACATTTACACGACACTTGAACTCACGATGGATAACCCTTACTAATGTAGTAGTTTAGGCTTGTAAAATCAATTGTACGTATTTAATGATCTGGACTTATCTATTTCTATATACACTATTTAGTTACCTTCAAAATTAAAATAAATGTTGTTATTTTAAGAATTACTCTCAACATTTCAAGTTAGATTACTGATATTAATGACGTTATTCCTCTTTTTTGCCCAACGTCTATAAGAATACCACATAGTAACTCCCGACATCGTTGTGATTGACATGGCCCTAACCAAGGATTCTAAATTCTCATCGCAGTGGACCAATGGTGATGTCTCATGGCGATCTAGACATTCTTTACATTGTAGCTTCATAAAGAATGAGCATTACATTAATCAGTACAAAAATGTCCCCAATAATGCAATACGTACAGCTATGCGTAGAGTATCAGTTACAACTTTATTTCTGAATATCTCTATGAAATAACAATATGTGACTAATCTCGTATTTAACGTTTTTTCGTTCACATTGCTAGATTCATCAATTTTAGACATTATCGCTTACAACCCCTGCAAATTATACTGTATGCAATAAGCACTTTGTTGTTCAAAATCATGGTACCTAATAGTCAATTAAATAGTAATTGAACTCTCAAAGGAAATATTAAGATTCTCAGCCTCAAAATACTAAATATTATTTACCGGGTATCGAAATTTTCGAAGAACCAGGCATACCTTCACAGAGTTCGAGATGCAGTCTGCATAGTGATAAGTCGATAGGGTTTTGCAACCCCAACACCACGAATTACAGATTCTCCAAGTAAATGTTGATGGCTATAATGATATCGTAACCTGGAACACTACTCACATAACTAGATAAACGATGTGGTAAATATAAAATAAGAAATAGAATAACCAATGGTAAATTATGTTAAAACAGAACATATCTCCGGCTTGAAAACAATGAATCTCCACAAAAAGAAAGAGAAAAAGAAAGACAACTTAGGGATCAATGTCAATCGAAATTCTAGACCAGATTCCACCAGTAGCAGCCATACTTGAAGATAAGCTACGATCAAACAAAGCAAACAGGAAACAACTTACGGCACTTGGATGTTTTAAGAGGTATTTTTGCACGCCACATCACATTGGAATTGGTAACCTGTTGGTAACCAATTTTGCAACCAAACATCTTCCTTTACCAGTACGAGTTGTACCAGCACACAAGACAAATAAGCAAAATGCCAGTAAAAGCATAATAGCAGCCATAACCGTCAACTAATGCCCTCGGCCATGGTTCAACCATCAAAACAACCTATCAACTATGGCGATACCGCATTTGTACCATATAACTCAAACACTAGATCAACCGCAGCCTCTTTCTTATCAGAACAAACAATGTACAGCACCATACACCACTGTTTACAGCAACCATAGCCAAATTATGAAATGGTACGCCACACTACAACTGCAAACATACTGAACTGTACTACCAACCACCTTCTTCCCCAACCGACCACAACGCCTCTACCACATCTAAATTACAACTATGACTCTACCCACTATCTCTCGTATCGAGTACTCTGTTATTCGAACATTACTACAGGTTTCCTACTCGTTTGTTCTACTCTTTCTTCTACCGAGAAGCCAGTGCCTTGTTAGGCTGGAACGGAGCCAGATTAGTATGAAGGTCACACTATTTGGGGTAGCCGGCATATAGACCAACTATAAAGGGACGATAAGGATAAATTTTGAGGGCAATTTTTTGTTGTAAAAAGAACAAACTAAACAATTGTCGTTCAAATATGCTTCCAATCACCATTTTGGGTAGTATTCTCTCGTTACTTCTTGCTGTAGATGCTAAGAAGCACTCAGCCAAATTATCCAAGGTTCCAGTTGAAGAAACCTTGGATGCTTCCCAATTCAAGGAATACACCAGCGGCTTGGTTAACAAATACTTGAATAACTTCAATGCTGCTAATAACAACCCAGTGATGTTTTCCAATGGTAAAGGAATGGGCCAACAGATTCCGTTTGTTTCGCCAGAAGCTCAACATGAAGCTCCATTGACCAATTACTTGAATGCTCAATATTTCGCTGATATTTCCATTGGTACTCCAGCTCAAAGCTTCAAAGTAATCTTGGATACTGGTTCTTCTAATCTTTGGATTCCTTCCAAAGATTGCTCTTCTTTAGCATGTTTCTTGCACGCTAAATACGACCATGATGCTTCTTCCTCTTATAAGAAGAATGGCTCGGAATTCTCCATTCAATATGGTTCCGGAGCCATGGAAGGGTATGTATCTCAAGATACTCTTATTATCGGAGATTTGGTAATTCCAAATCTTGATTTTGCCGAAGCAACCTCCGAACCGGGATTGGCTTTTGCCTTTGGTAAATTCGACGGTATTTTAGGGTTAGCTTATGACACTATTTCCGTTAACAAAATCGTACCTCCAATCTATAAAGCTTTGGACCAAGGATTATTGGACACTCCTCAATTTGGATTCTATTTAGGTGATACTAATAAAGATGAAAATGATGGAGGTTTAGCTACTTTTGGTGGTTATGACGAAGACCATGTAGAAGGTAAGATTACCTGGTTACCAGTCAGAAGAAAGGCTTACTGGGAAGTTAGTTTCGAAGGAATTGGTTTAGGTGACGAATTCGCCGAATTGAAAAACACCGGGGCTGCCATCGACACTGGTACTTCATTAATTACTTTACCATCTTCATTAGCTGAAATCATCAATGCTAAGATTGGCGCAGAAAAAAACTGGTCTGGCCAATATACCATTGATTGTGCTAAACGTGATAGTTTACCAGATTTAACTTTAAATTTCGCTGGCTACAACTTTACTTTATCACCATTTGAATATACTCTCGAAGTTAGTGGATCCTGTATTTCCGTCTTCACCCCAATGGATTTCCCAAAACCAATTGGTGATTTAGCTATCATTGGTGATGCTTTCTTAAGAAAATACTACTCCATTTATGATTTAAAGAGAGATGCTGTTGGTTTAGCTCTTGCTAAATAGATCTCATTATGAAGAAAAGTTCACTATGCAATTTTGAATTTATTTTTCTGACTACATTAGATAGTTGCTACTAATTTTATTCTGCCTAGATTTATTCTAGATTTCGTGCCTTTAAATAAAAGTTTATATGTATTAGAATGGCACAGTTAATTTTGTATTAATGTACTGGATATTATTTGAACTTCCGTTCGATAAGCAGCTTCAACTAGACTGCTTTGTTAAAAGGGTTTGTAATTATATACACATATAATCTCTTATCGTGCTGAATTCACAAATTAAAAATCGTCTTCTTTTGCTAAGCTTGCTTCAAGTTCAATGCATAGTTTCTTAATTTTTAAAGAAATTTCAACCACTTCCTCCTCACTTTTGCCACATGGATCCTCAATATCCCATTCGATGATTCTTACATTAGGACTGTAAGGGCAACTTTCACCACAACCCATGGTGACAAGTACCTTGGACTCGCTGATCATTTCACTTGTTAACTTCTTAGGGTGTAACAGGCCAATATCGACGTTTAAGCTCTCCAAAATTGGTTTTATTTCGTCATGAATGGTTTCAGCAGGATTGGAACCGGCACTAATAGCTTTGTAGGTCTTAAAATGGTGAATATCGTTGAAAAAGGCACTGGCCATCTGTGATCTTCCAGCGTTTCTAACGCAAGCAAACACTATTTGGTCTAGTTTGCATTTTTCTTCCTTGCACAGGTTGATTTTATAAGAATACCAATACTTGTTGATATATCTAATTGCATATACTAATGCAACTAACACTGGCACTTCCACTAAAGGACCAATTGTAGCCGACATTGCTTCTTTAGAATCAGCACCGTAGATCGATGCTGCAACTGCAATAGCAAGTTCAAAGTTGTTTGAGGCAGCAGTGAAGCATTGGGTGACCATAATCGGATAAGGGACGCAAAGCATTTGACACAATACCAAGACTCCACCAAACATAACAGCAAAATAAATCAATAATGGTACTACGACTCTGAAAACTGGCCCAATATTGTGCACAATCATTTTCCCTTGCGAAGCAAACATTACGATAATAACAAATAATAATGCTAAAAGAGAAGTTGGACCAATGACATTCAAGAACTTTTTATATTTCGACTCTCCGAACACTCTGATACCGATTTGTCTAGTGATAAAACCAGCGGCAAGCGGGATACCTAAAAACACAAGCACACTTCTAACAATTGGCCACATCAAAATTTCAATTTCTCCTTTACCAAGAAATTTCACGTATACGTATGATAAGGGACCATATAAACCGATTTGTAAAAGCGAATTTATAGCTACGATAGCAGCACAATATTCAGCATTACCATCGGCCAAGTCGTTCCAAATCAATACCATGGCGATACATCTGGCAGTACCGACCAAGATCAACCCAGAACGATAATGCGACAAATCTGGTAATGTGGCCCATCCCAATGCAACCATAAATAACGGAGCAATGATCCAATTTATGCCCAAGGAAATCATGATATGCTTCAACATATCTCTATGAAATACCAGTTCATAACGAATCTTACACATGACAGGATACATCATCCAAATCATTCCAGCAGCAATTGGTCCAGAGACATCAGCAAACTTCGCAGAATCAAATGCTGTCTTAGCACTGGGAACATATACTCCCAAGAGCACCCCAATGAGCATACTCACCCCAATCCATATTGGGAGATACTTATCGATAAACCCAAGTGATTTCATTACGAATTACAGAAGAAACAAAAGATTAAAGAAATATATTTGACAGGAAAAATATTCTGGTGAGTCGTGAAATTATGCTCATCTAATTATGGCATTGCCATCCGCGCATGGCATATACATTAGTCAGGAAGCAAGATACAGACATATACTAAATTTGCTTAATAATCCCCATGGTGGTAGAGGCTCTCCAATAGTCTACCTTGTGAAATTTCCATAGATACAACTTATATTGCTACATCATTGCTGCAATTGATAGCATGACTTAAAAATGATGAGACGCAGGTATATGTGAAGGGGAAGTGTAGGTTAAGTAAATACTTTTGAATTGAAACCGATATAGCCAACTCACCAATGGAGTATTACAAAACTCAGTAGATTGGTTAAGATTTCAATATTCTAGTGCAAATAGCACAAGGGTACATCGTGTGGAGCCAACCCAAGATTCAACTGATCAGCACATCGCTTATCGTAATTCAGTAGTCCTGCATCGCGGACGTACTACTGGCTGCAAAAAAACGCTAGGATCGCCGCGATCCCGCGCTACCTACCAGCCATGAGTTGATTCAATTGAGATGACCAAGAAAGAATACTGGCAATACCTTGGTGAAACACTGTAGAATACATGAATATTCGCCCTGTTTCAATATTGAATTTATATATATTAGAAGCAAAATGTTGCACAATCGCTCTGGCCGGTCAGAAATTCCTAAATTGAACACTGCGAATAAAACATTTGCCAGTGATACAATAGAGATCAACTCCAACGCTTGGCTCCCATATTTACATCATCAGACCAATTCTATTGATACAATCGATTTGCTTGGTGACTCCACTATTACTGATATTCCCCAATATGCCAATACATCCCGTAATATGATCCAAACTATTAATAATACTAATGATCGCACATTACCCTTGGATGAGCCCTATTTCAACCAAGTTCCGAAAAGGTTCTCCCACTTTATTATAGATCAGCAAGACCCTCATGTCGCACAAAGGTTGGATAACTTGTCTGTTGTCAGTCCTTATTCCAGTGATATGGATTTCAATAGGACTAAACCTGGATCAAACGAAACTACCGGAGGGTTCAATAGGAATATTTCCGACTCCATGGATTCTCAAGCTACCATCTTTTCCACCAGGTACAACCAAGGCACGGATAATCTGAGACAATCCGGTCACCAGCTGCTATTAGGACACCAGTCACTCTCCTCTAATAACGGCAAACCTTCTCGAGGATTCCGTGGATCTCAATTAGTTCCAAAGAAATTAAGGAGAAAGTCAAAAAAATTGCATGTTACTCAATCAAATCAATCTTCGTTGAAAAGAAGCAATGCCATCAAATCCAATAGAGGCTCAATATTCTACCGTATGAAACTTCGATTCAAGAAAGTATTGGCTAAACTAAAATACGTGTTTAAAGTATCTTCTAAGAGAACGGCATCTAACACATCCATGAACCGAAAACTAACTAGGAAATACAGAAATAATCCTAGAAATCCAAGTATTCAGCAATTATTACGGAATAATTCTCTCTACGGTACCCAAAACCATCCCGAAACTGCTATCAAGGTGATTCCCCATGTTGAAGACGAGCCAAATTTTGAACTACCTCCAAATGGAAAAGAAAATCACCTACATGATTTCATTAACGAGCAGCAAGATGATTTACGCCAATCGCCATATACTACAGATAACAAACAGATCAACGAAATTGCGAACGAACAGGCAAAGGATACGTTATCCTTAACAGAACATGATACACTTCCAAGAACAACTGTACCTCCCGCAAGAAATTCCATCGAGAACCTACAAGCGATTGAAATCTGGAAGAGTTATTTGGGCCAAGCATTGTGCAAGAGAATCCAATTACGTCAGGAGATCAACTTATTCCTAACCTTTGTTGCAAATAAAAATGCTCCTCAGTTTGAAGAGATACCTCAAGCACAATTTCCAGCTAGCGACAAAATCAACACAGATCTGATTTCTTTACATTCCATCTTGGATTCAGAAAGCGCAGCAAGCTTTGTCGACGACAACGCTAAAGAATTCCACAATCACATAAACAGAAAATCCATGTTGGGAGATATGTTGGAGTACGATTCCAGCGACGAGCTGGAATCCTCGTCTGTTGATAATGAGACCAATAGTATAGTCCTGTCGGAGTACAAGATGTCTAGGTACGGTACAGTGAAACGAACCAGTGTACAAGCTTCGACATTAAAGAGATCTATGGGTATTCAACATGACCTTGCCTCTGTACGTTGATATATAGTAATACAATAATTCATTCATTTAAACTTTATTCATTAATTTTATAAATATATACAAGTAGTTAGCTTTAGACTAAATCACAAAGGATGTAATCATAATTCATAAATACAACTTTGAAAAACAATTATTTTTGTGGAAGTTAGGCTACTTAGTTCTTTGGTTCTTCAGATGAACCTTCATTGTTTTTGTACAATTTTTCAAAAACTTTTAATGATTCAGTTTGTAATTCTTCAGTCTTGGTCTTCAATTCAGTGCCATCGACTTCTTCACCGGCTTGAGCTTTGAGGACAATTTCTCTTAATTGGGTGATTTGTTCTCTAACTTTTTCGGCATCGGCAGCATCAACTTTATCTTTGAATTCAGTTAAGGAGTTTTCGGTGTCGTTACATAATTGATCAGCTCTGTTAGCGTTTTCAATAGCTTCTCTTCTAGCTTTATCAGATTCAGCGTATTTTTCAGCATCATTGACCATTTTTTCAATTTCAGAGTCAGATAAACCAGATGAACCAGCAACGGTAATGTTAGCTTCTTTGTTGGAAGCTTTATCTTTAGCAGAAACCTTAATGATACCATCGGTATCAATGTCAAAAGTGACTTCAATTTGTGGAACACCTTTTGGAGCAGGTGGAATTCCTGATAAAGTAAAGTTACCAATCAATTTGTTGTCTCTAGTTAATTCTCTTTCACCTTGGAAAACTCTAATTTCAACAGAGGTTTGACCGGCAGAAGCAGTAGAGAAAATTTGAGATTTTTTAGCTGGAATGGTAGTATTTCTAGAAATTAATCTAGCGAAAACACCACCCATAGTTTCAATACCTAAAGATAATGGAGTAACATCTAATAAAACGACGTCAGTGACTTCACCAGCTAAAATACCACCTTGAATGGCGGCACCCATAGCGACAGCTTCATCAGGGTTAACAGCTTTAGATGGTTCTTTACCAAAGATAGATTTAACGGTTTCAATAACTTTTGGCATTCTTGACATACCACCAACTAAGATAACTTCGGAGATATCAGAGGTAGATAAACCAGCATCTTTTAAGGCTTTCTTACATGGATCAATAGTTTTCTTGATTAATGGATCAACTAAACTTTCAAATTGAGCTCTGGAAATCTTTTGGTTGATATGTTTTGGACCAGATGCATCAGCAGTGATAAATGGTAAGTTGATTTCGGTAGAAACAGTAGATGATAATTCGATTTTGGCCTTTTCAGCGGCTTCTCTGATTCTTTGAATGGCCATTCTGTCTTTGGTTAAATCTAAACCAGATTCTTTTTTGAAGTTTTCAACGATATTTCTAACTAAAGTAATATCAAAATCTTCCCCCCCTAAATGAGTGTCCCCATTGGTAGATTTGACTTCAAAAACACCAGCACCAATGTCTAAGATGGAGACATCGAAGGTACCACCACCTAAATCGAAAACAGCAACGACTTCACCATCGTTCTTTTCTAAACCATAAGCTAAAGCGGCAGCAGTTGGTTCGTTAACAACTCTTAAAACGTTCAATCCAACAATTTTACCGGCATCTTTAGTGGCTTGTCTTTGAGCATCGTTGAAGTAAGCTGGACAAGTAACAACAGCATTGTTAATTGGTTTACCCATGGCACCTTCAGCAGTTTCCTTCATCTTGTTTAAAACAAAACCCCCAATTTGTTGAGGAGAGTATTTTTCGCCTCTGGCTTCAATCCAAGCATCACCGTTGGCGTGCTTGACGATCTTGTATGGAACTTCATCCAAATCTCTTTGCACTTCTTTATCTTCGAATCTTCTTCCGATCAATCTCTTGGTAGCGAATAAGGTGTTTTCAGGGTTGACAACAGCTTGTCTCTTGGCTGGAATACCAACCAATCTTTCACCTTCTTTGGTGAAGGCAACAATAGAAGGAGTAGTTCTACCACCTTCACTGTTTTCCAAAATCTTTGGGATTTTACCTTCCATGACGGCAACAGCAGAATTAGTAGTACCTAAATCAATCCCGATAACTGGACCGTTAGGACCAGAAGTGGATTGGCAACGAACAAATGTCTTGGCGACATTCTTAATAGATCCTTTAGCTGATAACATTACGAACTATAGTAATAAATTTTAATGAACTTATGAAAAACCTTTATATATTTTACTTGTTAATAAAAATTTTCAATTTCATGGCCGACTTTACCATCGGCTTATATAGCGGAGGGATCATTACCCGGATTTTTTTCTAGAATCTTCTATACTTCAGTGGTAGGTGGTTAGGGAGGAAGATATAAGTGTAGGCAAGTGTTACAACAATTGGGCAGATGTTAGAGAAGAGTTGATGTTGTGTTGAAGTATGAAACGATTTTATTTATTGGGGTGAAAGTGGAGGTTAATTGTGGAGATTATTAGTGTACTTTAAGAGGATGTCGATGTAGTGAGTGTTTGGGTATGTTGCAGGACAAATGTCGCTTACGGCAGTTTAATAGCAATATACTGCTACATGTCAATGGAGTAGCAATGTATGAACAGTTTACAAGTCCGACACTGTGAAGTTCTACTGTGCGTAATTGTAGTGAAGGAAGATATACAGCAGGACGGTACTCGGGAACAGAAATGACTGCGGGATTTAATGGTTTCCACACTTCACCATTTTGCTTGTCACTTTTGACTTTAGGAATCATGCTTAGGATTCATGCCTAATGGGCCATTGATGGAAGTGAGTGGTTGTCTATGGTAAGATACCTTAGTATTGTCCAATTTGAAGAAAGTCATTTTGGGAGGTGAAAAGGGTGGCGACTCTTGGTACGCTTGTAATTTATGTAAGAAGGATTCAGGTGTTACCTGACAGGACAGTCAAAGTCTGGAAAAGAATGCAAAATCTGGAAAACAATGCAAAATCAGTCAACGAGCAGTTCGTGCAGTGACTTCTGTGATTTGATGTTCCAGGATCCCTCACTTCTGCAGATCTTGTTACGATTATGAACTAGATAAAAAGGAGCCACCCTAGGAAAATGAAATTCTTTACTAGTCCAATTATCACCAACAGTAATGTAGCATTAGTTCTTAGATTGTAGTAAACGCGTATCCACACACTATCAACAAATCATTACCAAAGTTCCACTATCAGCGCACCACAACATCGTGTTCGTCATTTAAGTAGTTTCCAAAAATGGTTCCATTCCATTAATTCAGAATAATACTGATGCAAACTAGTTCTGCGGTACAATGGAGATAAATATCTAATAATTACGTTATGGAGAATCTTATACGAATAAGGTTTATGGTGGAATTTCGCAGCCGTAGAGGATTTTTCCGACCTATTTTTCCGTTATGTAAAGACGGGGAAGGTATCCATGGAACTACTAAGCGAGTACCTATAGCCCAATCTCCAATAATCGACAGTCTGCCCAAAATGGAACAATGCACCAGAAAGATCCAAGATTTGAACAGGATCCAAAAATGATCCAAAACCACCCATATCTCTTCCATTCCTTTTTCTCCATGCTTCACTGAACCTATTCGATTGTCACCATTCTATTATTCTTCCATGTTCATTCTTACTCCGACCAGCATCTTTTCCTCATTACATTGTTGCCCCTCTTCATGTATACTCCATCTTTACATCGTATTCTCGACCTATAGAGTTCGATCTAAATACACAACTCGTACTATAAATCGGGTAATTAACTCAAATAGGTCGATTCCCCTCTGATGACGTACAGGGAACGTAGCATCTAATGCATGGGGAATCACTATTAGTGAACCACCCACTGCGACATTAGTGCTCAATAGTATCAGCAGTGTAAATAGCTGAAATCCATCTATAACACCACAACAAAGTAATCAAAGGCGGTCACAATACACTTCTACAAACACAAAAGCTAATTTTTACGAGCGAAAAAATATCAAATACTCCAGTGCACAAAACGGAAAAGATTTTACCTCCCTCTAGCTATGTTTAGTGACGACCTACTGCGCTTTAGCGAATCCACTCAAGGGGTTCATTAGCGCACTTGATTACGTTTTTAACATGGATCTTGAATTTCCCCAGATTCCATCCAACTTCTTATTGGTGGAATAGAGAGGCATTCTCTTATTATCCGCTGTACTCTACTTAATGACATCTGCCGTACGTCTTCAGATAACAATCGCCTTATCGTTCTCGAGGTTATATGCCGAATACTTTTCCAAACTACGAAATGTTATAAAAGTAATGCTTAGCTTGAAATCAAATTTTTTCACCCTGGTTTTCTCATTTTATTTCCTCATCTTTTATTAGCATATAACCAGTGCTCATTTCAGTGCTCTTTTTTCTGTGGTTTTGCTTCATCACCACTTTATCTTGTTAGTACTTTTGTCGTACTTTCCCACTGCATTACATAAGCGTCACACTTAAGTTGTCTAGCATTGCTATAAATCTATCAAAATGAACGATATTGAAAAGTATCCGTCCAAGTCTCACGATGTCAAGCTTCAGGACTTGGTACAAGACTCCGATCTTGTAGATGAAATGCTCTATGAAGAAGAAGTGAAGCGTGACTTGAAACCAAGACAGATCACCATGATTGCTATTGGTGGTACTATTGGTACTGGTCTTTTCATTGGTACTGGGACAACATTGGCTAACGCTGGTCCTGCTTCGTCGCTTATATCGTTTTTATTCATGACAACGTTGGCATACTCGGTAACTCAGAGTATCGGGGAAATGGCCACTTATATTCCAGTCAGTGGGTCCTTTTCTCAATTTGCGGCTAGATGGTGTTCCCCAGCTATTGGAGCTGCCAACGGTTGGAATTATTGGTTTTCCTGGGCAATTACCTTTGCTTTGGAGTTATCGGTTGTAGGACAAATTATCGAAGTTTGGACTTTCAAAGTGCCATTAGCAGCTTGGATTGCAATCTTCTTTGTGCTCTTAGTGGCCATTAATCTTTTCCCAGTGAAATTTTATGGGGAAATTGAGTTTTGGGTTGCTTCCATCAAAGTTATCGCCATTGTAGGTTGGTTGATTTATGCTCTTTGTATGGTTTGTGGAGCTGGAAAAACTGGACCAGTTGGTTTCAGATACTGGAGAAACCCTGGCCCTTGGGGTCCTGGTCTTTACACAACATCGAGTGTTGGCGCTGCAAGATTTTGCGGTTGGATTCAATCTTTAGTTTCCACTGCATTCACTTTCCAAGGTACTGAAACCATTGGTATTGCCGCTGGAGAATCAAGAAACCCAAGTAAAACTATCCCTTCTGCCATTAACAAGCTTTTATTCAGAATTATCGTTTTCTTTGTGTTGAGTATGTTCTTCATTGGACTTTTAGTTCCATGGAATGATGACAAATTAGCATCTACAGCCAACTATACTTCTGCATCTCCTTTCATTATTGCCATGCAAAATTCGGGTACTAAAGTGTTGCCTGATATATTTAATGCCGTCATTTTAACAACAATTATTTCTGCTGGTAACTCCAACGTTTATTTTGGTTCCCGTATTCTTTATGGTTTAGCCCAAGCCAAAGTTGCACCTAAATTCTTCTTGAAAACAACTAAGGGTGGAGTCCCATATGTTACTGTATTAGTTACTGCTTCTTTAGGTGCTTTGGGGTTCTTGGCTGTTTCAAATGGGAGTAATACAGCTTTCAATTGGTTATTAAACATTTCCGCCACAGCTGGGTTAATTGCCTGGGGTTTTATTAGTTATTCTCATATTAGATTTATGGCTATTTTGAAATCCAGAAATATTAGCAGAGATACTTTACCATTTAAAGCCACTTTCATGCCATACTCTGCTTGGTATGCTTTTATTGCCATCATAATTATTACCTTTATTCAAGGTTTTGGGGTTTTCTTTGCTTTCAATGCAACTGGTTTCTTTACTGCTTACATTTCCTTGATTTTGTTCGTTGTTTGTTGGATTATATTTCACTTCTTTTTCAATGGATTTACCAAGGAAGCATTTACATCTCCTTCTGCGTTTTTAATTCCTCTTGAAGATTGTGATATTGACACTGGGGTTAGACAGATCGACGATCAAGAATGGATTGAAGACGTTCCTAAAAACTTGTGGCAAAAATTTTGGGCCGTTGTTGCCTAATTGTACTCTTAAATAGTCTACTTAGACTGTACACTGCCTGTGGCTGTATTTAATTTTAATTGAATTTTATTTATTGAATAAGAAAAACAAAAGTAATATACAAATACTAAGATCACACGAATGGTTAAAATCATAATCGATTTAATTAGCTAAATCATGAGGTAAATTGCCATTCATAACCCATGTCAAGCTTTTATCACCTCTAAATTCTTCAATATACCTTATAATTTCTTCGGCAGGTTTGCCATACTTGATCATACCTCGTTCGATAGCATCACACAACTTCTTTCTTCTTTGGTACCTCTTGGATTCTTTCGAACGAGAATCACCTCTCCACTCGTGTTTGCCATATTTGGCATCCAAATCACATAATGGAGGTTGACCTTTGAACCCTTTTGTGAACTCATCATGGATTTCCTTTACAGTAGTTGGATTATGAAGGAAATTCACTTCAATCTTGGGCTTTTTCGATTCATATTCAGGAGAATCTGGTTGATTGGTAGAATTTGTCGAATTCCCATTGTTATTGCCAGAAGTATTAGAGCTGGAAACAGTAGCATCACTAAGTTTTCTTTTATGTAATTTCTTTGGCTTGTCGCGCTCAGTAGCAGCTGCCACAGCTGCAACGGCAACTTGGTGTAAAGCAGGGTCCATATTGCTATCTAATTGAACCGAAGGATGCAAGGCATCCTGGCTCACCTGCTCGTGATCATGGTGCAAATGGCCATGCTGATTGTGCTCTTGAATCTGTTGTATGGAAGAGATTATAGAGTCATGGTTTTTATTTTCAATGAATTCACTAATTAAACTAGAAAACTTGTCGATTTTGGAGTTCTGCAATTCGATCTTTGAATTCTGAAACTCAATTATCTGTCGTAAATAACTTACTTCCTGTTGTATATTGCCTAGTTTCTCAATATCGATTTTATTTACTTGCTCGTTCAATTCATTGAACCGTTCAAACGTACGCTGGATCTGATTGTCCTCTAAGCCGGTACCGCCAGAAACATCTCCAGACCCACCATGTTGTCCTAGAATATCAATCTTACCGCTAGGGAGATCGTCTTGACTAATGCCTTCCATCATAATTTGCAACAATTAATGTCTAAATGTCGTTGAGTTGTCGTTGTTTATTTTTAAATGTACGAACCATTTTTGAAAGAGTAGTCACCTGCAGTTAAGCAGAAGTCACCTAATAATGGACCATGTAAAGGCATATGTGATATGGAGACATTGTGGTGTTGAAAGGGGCTAATTTGTTGGATTGGAGAATTCAACTGGGGCTGGGGTTGGTTTTAGTTTTTTCATAAATCGTTTTACTTAGTTTTCCATAGATTTCATTTGTATTGTTCTATACGGTATCGTAATCTTGTACATCTGCTTCAAGGGAGGATTGTACCATTATATGAGATACTTGTTACTTGTGGGTGATTTCAGGATTATGGGATGATGTATTTGGTCTTTCCCTTTCTTTATTTCGATTTGCTGCAAAATTCATTGTATTGGAGCTTAGTTGCTGCAAAAATCTGTATTATTAAAGTAGCTGCGAAACAAAACAGTGTATGAAAAGGATAACTGTTATCGAGACATGTGGGAGTCCATTTGTTTGATTAGTAGCAAAATTGTAACATTGATATAGGGGTTAAGCCTAATATCGACATTCAGAAACAACATTTGGTACGATATCTACGGTGTCAGGATTACCACTGTCTTGTTCTACTTGTAACATCTATTTGAAGTATTTTTTATATACATTGCTAACTATAATAATCATCCCCCACAACTTCAGCTGAATATATAATGCTTTTGCTGGCTACTTCTTCTCCGAAAAATGCTATCATCCCAGGACAATGGTCACGAAGGTACACGTAGACAACCCTACATCTAGCCAGTGGACCGAATACTTGCTTCGTAATTGATCTCAATTGATCCAAATTCAGGCTTCTTGGGAGAAATATCCCAATATTAGATGAATATTGTAACATTTGCTTTAAGAGAGTATCCAACGAGAAAGGGGACATTTGTAGCAAGTCGAAATCACCGTCGTTCTTGCTATATTTGGGTCCTCCCCATGGAGGAGAACAAAACATAAAATCGATTTGATTGTTGGGCAAATCTTTAGGTATCCAGCTTCTATCTCCATTGATTGACATCTTGTTCCAGTCATCGGTAACAGACCATACTTTGTCACTAACGCCATAGATATTGGCATTGTGTATAGTACATTTTACGTTGGTCGGATTTATATCTATAGCACCCACAGAATCAAACGATTTTGCAAATTGAATGGTGTTTCCTCCTCCACCGCAGCATAAATCTACAATGGTAGAACTATCAGGCATCATTTCCTTGATTAATTGCGCTGTAAAAATGGCCACCGATTCAGGAGTTACAGAAAACCATAGCTCAGAAGTCATATAAACTCCATTGTCGAACTTGCTAAATAAATCATACCGCTTCTTCCAATACTTTTGACAGTTTTTAGGCAATGTAAACTGAGTATGCATTAACAATTCATCTTGATCATTTATAATAAACTCGTCCCCATCGTCACTAGAACTCTCCATACCATGAGCTACGCCGTACTCTTATACCCTAACGTTATAGCGTTTTAGTTACGTTTACGTCAGAATTCAAAATTAATCAATGGTAGTGCAGGCGAACCTCATCGCTTTGGTTGCAACTGTTTCGCAGCCATTTCTCCATAAATCAATTCTATGCCATATTGGAGCTTCTGGCAGCAACATTCGTTTACTGAAATTGTTTACTACGCCTTGGTCTTCTTTGTGGTCTTCTATGTGGTCCGGTGTCTAATATCCCTTCTAGTATTTTGTTCTTAGTCTTTCTACATGTCATAAGCTAATAAACTAAAGATATATTTATAATACAATTAACTACCAAATCACGAACTAAACTACTAAAATACACAGTTGCATCACTATTAGATTCCAATATAGTAAGATTTTATCCTACTTTGAAAATCATGAGTAACGAAGCTACCAATTTTTGAGGACCATTTCAAACTTACACGATTTGAATATGACGTAGGGTTATCAAGACTTAAATCTTCCAAATCTTTCCATCACTTATCATGATATTATTATCATCTTGCATCTTTTCAAATGCACCAGTTATTTCTGATTCAGAAAAGATTTCTTCTTGTGCAAGATTTTCGTTGACGGCTTCGATTACTTGCGAAATTGCAGCAGCATCATTATCGAAGAGCTCACTTTGCATTACTCTGGCCATGATCTTCAACAAAGCTGCATATCTTTCAACACTAATTGTAGATGAAGAAGTGTTAGATCTGCCACTTTCACGTAACGGAACTCCGCTGGTTGTATTTGAAATATGCAAATTCTCCATAACCTCCTCCATAGCATCTTCATCCTCACCATCCTGTATTATCGTGGATCTCATTCTACTTCTAGTAGTACTTGGTTTTGGCATTACTTCCTCTTCGGAGTTGTTTTCGTCGTCTTCGTCTTCTTCTTCTTCTTCGTCCTCCTCTTCTTCGTTATCACTTACAACAACCTTTTGTTTCTTATTTCTAGTTTTCTTAGGAACATCTCGGAAAAGAGCATATCTTAATAATTGTTCAGCAACTTTGGCATCTTTACTGTCAATAGTTTTCGATAATCTGACTTTCGCGTGAGCTGTAGCTAAACGAATCAATGTTTCAAGAGTACGAGCAGTAATTGGTGCAGTGTGCCTTTGATTAGAGTTAATCAAATCATTTCTAAGCGAGGAATAGGTACTCACGATGTAATCACTAGCACGCTTCGTGAGAACTGGTCTTATTCTTTGCTTAGCATATTGAATATATTTCTTTAAGAACGGAATGGAAATAATCATTGGGGTTTTCTTGGATTGACTGATACCAGCGTGTAATAACACGTTGAACTTCTCAAAAATTGGTTGCTCGAGTAATTCCTGTTCATTTGTCTCGTCATCTCCCACAGCTAAAGTAATATTTGATCTTTCTCTGATTGGCTCACCTTCAGCAAGACCTGGAGGGATAAATTGATGCATTCTTAATACGTGTTCCGAGATAATTCTATCCTTAGCTTGATTTACGTCATCTGTGACAACAAATAACAAATCAAAACGAGATAATAACGAATCTGGAAGCGCGATATTTTTGTGAGGATCTTTATGAACATCGTACTGTCCAAAAACAGGATTGGCTGCAGCAATAACAGAACAACGAGCATTTAAAGTAGTATGAATCCCAGCCTTTGCAATTGTCACCGTCTGTTGTTCCATAACTTCGTGAATAGCGACTCTATCAATGTCAGACATCTTATCAAATTCATCAATACAAACAATACCTCTATCGGCCAAAACCATGGCCCCTGCTTCTAATCTTCTTTCTCCTGTTTCTTTATCGGTGGTTACAGCTGCTGTCAACCCGACCCCGGAAGAACCTCTACCAGTTGTTGCAATGGCTAAAGCCGCGGTATTCAAGACGAATCTCAAAATTTGTGATTTTGCTGTCGACGGATCCCCAACCATTAAAAGATTGATATCCCCTCTTAAATGGGTACCATTGTCCAAATTCTTCTCTACCCCACCAAGCAACATAAGAAGCACTGCTTTCTTAATATATTCGTAACCGTAAATTGATGGTGCTAAAGAGCTTGATAAAATATCAAAGATCCCTTTAGTTTTAGCCAATTTATTAATGTTTCTAATATCCTGATCCGATAATTTTTCTTGTTGGGCCACCCCAGTAGATCTAGCATGAAGCGGATAAACAGAATTACCCAAAATTACCGTTCTAAACGAAGAAGAACTATTAGAACCTCCACCAAGGGCACGATAAACCCCTACAATCTGAATACGGTCTCCTGGTTTGGTCAAATCCACTAAATCATCGTCTAAAATGACATCGACAGAACGAGGTAATTGCCCTGCTGGTGCCAATTCTGGCATTTCTTGAACTGAAATTTTCTGGTGATCACGGTATGTAGAATAACCATACTCGGTAACCAATTTATTACCATCCATATCTTCAGTAGGATAAATAGCAGGTGTAGAAATAGGGTCGAAAGAAGTGGTTTGATCTCTATATTCTCTAGCGTGAAATTTCTGGGTCTTTTCGGCAAAATGCACTGATCTGATCACTTTAGGTCTAACCAATGAAGCTCTGGTGACGATACCTTCAATTGATACCATTTTTGATAAAAAGGACGAATCAATCGATCTTGGAGTAATACTGTGGCTCCCAAAAGCTCCTTTGAAAGAAAGATAGAACTGTTGATTTTGATCAAATTCAAAATCTTGAAAGTCCATTGGATCATATAATGTCAACACAGTGTCACGAAGAGCCCGCTCGCAAGCTGGCAAGAAATCAGCAGGGACATTCAACAATCCCGTCCAGAATTCCTTGTCGAAATCTCGTATGTCATCGATACTAACCGTCAACCGAAACCTTCCTTTGGATAACATCTCACGTATCTTTTGTCTATAGTCAGTTCCATCAATTCTATCCAAAAATTCCTGAAATCTTCTCACACGATCCCCAAAGACAGCGTCGATAGGCTGCTCGTTTAAAATAGTGTCATCCATCTCGAAAATACGTAACAATTCTGCCAGTAAGAAGAACAAGATTTTCAACTCTTAATTTTCGATTAACCGCGTTGATGAGGAACAAATTTTGTATGCATCTCATTAACCCAATCGGGACAAAATGTGGTAGTTTTCAATGGTGCTTGTTAAGTGGTAGTATACAGTGGCACGGTGGTGCAACGGGTTGGTTTGAGGTGATGAGGGATTGGTGCTGTTATATAGGCGGTACGGTTGTAGTTGTAGAGAAATTTGGGGATTTTATGGTGTATTTATAGGTATGTAGTTGAGGTGATACGTGTAATTGTGGATCGTGTTGCGAGAATACTTTTGGTAGTGGTAGAAGAGTACAAGCCATGGGGATATTGCAGAGGTAACGTGGTACATGAAGATCGACACCGGGACTAATGGCGCCTAATTGTTGGTTTTGCTAGTTTTTCTTGTGTATTAAGCTACGTAGTTGTTTATAAAGTCCAGCCTTGGGCATAAACAGTCGAGTTGTCATTTTGAGTGGTAAATATACTATCAAAGTTCTCAAACTCTAATGCAGCAATACCCTTGTATCTTCTTGTCTTTTCAGCATCTAACAAGGTTTGAAAGTTCCAATCCAAGAAATCTTCCATATTGTAGGTATGCTTTCTAAATGGTTCGGCAAATATCTTGGCTAAGGTGGCCACATTTGGATGGTAATGGCCCATTAATGTCTCTAACTCCCATAACGATGAACTGATGGCCTGGGTTTTTAACGGATCTTGTTCCTCGTTGTCAAAAGGATCACTGTATGGGTTTTCTGTAGTATATTTCTGTGAATTGTGGATCATGATCATACATGTTGGATGTCTCTTTAATAAGTTGTAAATGAAAGGAATGATGATAACTGTACTTGGACTACCACTTATTATCGATAAACGAGCTAATCTCTTTATGAATGAGGCAACTAAATTGGCAGATAAATGGGTAGATGTTAAGAATAAATCTACCAATCTGAAGAATCTCGATCTGTATCTCGAATGCATCAAATTGGGGGTCAATAACGAATATAATTTAGTATAAAAATCAGGATATTCCAAGTTATACGACTTCATTAATTCGTATAACGAATTAAGAGCTAATAATGGAATGATATCATCGTTTATGTCATAGCAATCAGTCAAGAAATCTAACAACGATTGTGGTTGTTGCATGTATGGCATGATTCGCTTGTGTAAGATTAATAACATTGATTTATATTGGCAATTCAATAATGGGTAGGATAAGATTGTAATAATGGACTTTTGGTATTGTGCTTTGAAATGAGATGGTTTAGATGCTATTGAAGGTAATTTACCCGATATCCAAGAGGAGGACGATAACTCTTGTTGTTGTTCTATATCATTAGTAAAGAGTAATTTGTTCTTAATTATTGTGAAATATATGGAGTAAATTCTTTTTAATTGACCAGAATTCTTTTCTTGTTTCCATTGATTGAAGGTTTCGGATAAATTATTAAAAAAGTAGAATTGCAAATCCCATTTCTTTTCAAAAGTGTCGATAAACTCAAGAACGATAAAATTATCGTTTGAACCATCGGATAAGATATCACCGCATTCACTAGTCAATAAAGCGTCTACCAAGTTCTTGTATGTGTCTATAGGGAAATAGGCTTGGTTGGCCGAGGAATTTAAATGGATGGCTTCAAGTTTAATCAAGTTTAATGCAATCTGTAATAAATCAAGTTGAAAAGAAGTTTCACTATCCAATTTGACGACAATGAAATCATAGATTAATTGTTTGAAACTGCCGTATTTGTCGTTTAACCATTTATAAATTAACTGTTTCTTTTCGTCATCAGAACTATGGAAAGTTAACTTGCCTTGTTGCAACAAATGTTTGAAGCTTTTGAACAAGTTTATGGCCAAATCACGCCCTAATTGCTGGGTTGGCTCGTCAACGCCAGTGACTAACTTAGCTTTTACTTGCTCCATCTCGTTCAACAAAACTACCAAGTTATTGACTTTAGAAGATTCAATTACTTCACTAGTCAACCGACTAATTTCCGCCGAATTCATGCTAGATTTGATTCCTGAACTCTTGCTCTTCTTGGCGCTCAGTTTGACGTTGTCGCCCTTCCGTTTAACCATACTTTTTGTAAGATATTTGTCTAGAATCACTACTTGTGCCGCTACGATGCTTCACATTGGTACCCTAAAAAACTTGCCATACAAAATCAGAGATGAGCATCGGTGTGCAGGACGATATTTTGTTAGCAAAAGATTGATTTTGACATTTACCCGGACAACTTCCCTCAGTATAAATTGTTCATTTTACTAACAATTTTTATAAAAGTTTTTTAAGTTCTTCATATGACCTTCCAAGTTTTATACTCATATGATGAAATCTCGCGTTTCTACATGACAATTCCCCTGAAGTTGAGTCGTTCTTTGAATGATTCCTTTAGTGTACTTTTTCGTACGAAAAAGTAGGGTTTTATTGGTGAAAGTGTTTGGCGCAACAATTCTTGTTACAACAAATTACAGACGCTCGAAGAACTTCTGACCCAAAGCTTAAGGTTGTACCTTTTGTAGCGTAGTATTATTGACCTGATATTAGTTTATCACTACTATTTGTAATGTGTAACCAGTGCGAGCTGTCGCAGTAGTGATGTGAGAACAGACACTAGGGCGACTTGTAAGCACGCCAATCGTTTCAACCAGGCTAGCTAGCGGAAACTACGTACTGCTTTGAAGTGAGTCTGCGGATATTGCAGTGTTTTCAATGGTCGTTATGTGGTGGTTGGTGCTCATCTGTTTACTGATTTTTGAAATGAATACTACGGATCACCAATGATTCATATTCGAACCAATTACGTTATCAATACTTCCAAAACTACATAACCATTAATTGGCACTTTCACATAGGGGTATTTATTCCCAAACTAATTATACACATTAAATTTTAGAACCTGAACCAGACCGAATCTAGCTGAAAATTAGATATTTTGCAATATTTGACTTTCGAAAATAGTATATTAATCTAGATAAAAGTTTCATAAGGAACTGGAGCTAAAGTTTGAGGAATGTTACCTTCGGTGGAAATGATTCTGGAACCTCTTGGTTTAGCTGGTTGTCTCTTTAAAAGAACTTTTTCACCTTTTTCTTTGGCTTCTTTCTTAGCTTGAGCATTAGATTTAA